>JANJGK010000253.1:1017500-1065000 GCA_039081455.1 Macrobrachium rosenbergii | reverse complement strand
AATACTAAAAATGAAAATAAAAATACTAAAATTAAGATTAAAATACTAAGATAAAAATAATAAAATAGAAATGAAAATAATAAAATGAAAATACTAAAAAAAAATAAAAATGCTAAATATAAAAAATACTGAAGAAAAAAATAAAAATAATAGAAATAAAAAAAAAATTAGTAAAACATGAAAATAAAAATACTGAAAATAAAAATAAAAATAAAAATACTAAAATTAAGATAAAAATAAAGATACTAAAAATAAAAGTAAAGGCTAAAAAACTAAAAGTAAAAAATAATGAAAATAAAAAAATAAAAAGAAAAATGAAATGCTGAAAATAAAAATACTAAAAATAAAAAAATATACATAAAAATAAAAATAGTAAAAATAAAAATACTAAATATAAAAATAATAAAAATAAAAATAATAAAAATAAAAATAATAATACGAAAAATAATAATAAAAACATTAAAAAAACGGGAAATTAAAATAAAAATAAAATACAAAAAAAATAAAAAATACTAAAAATAAAAGTAAACAAAAATACTAAAAAAAATAAAAAAGATTAAAAGTACTAAAAATAAAAATAAAATACTAAAAATAGAAATAAAAATAAAAATGCTAAAAACAAAAATACTAAAAATAAAACAAATATAAACACTATAAATAAAATTACAAATACTGAAAAAAAATAAAAATAAAAACATAAAAATAAAATTTAAACAACTTTAAATAGAAATACTAAAATTAAAAATAAAAATACTGAAAATTAAAAATACAAAAACGAAAATAAAAAATACTAAAAATAAACATACGAAAAATAAATTTAAAAATACTGAAAATAGAAATACAAATAATGAAAGTACTAATAATAAAAATAAAAATTCTGAAAATAATAAAAACATTAAAAAAATACGGGAAATTAAAATAAAAAAAAAATACAAAAAAAAATAAAAAATACTAAAAATAAAAGTAAACAAAAATACTAAAAAAAAATAAAAAAGATTAAAAGTACTAAAAATAAAAATAAAATACTAAAAATAAAAATAAAAATAAAAATGCTAAAAACAAAAATACTAAAAATAAAACAAATATAAACACTATAAATAAAATTACAAATACTGAAAAAAAATTAAAAATAGGAAAATAAAAATAAAATTTAAACAACTTTAAATAGAAATATTAAAATTAAATATAAAAATACTGAAAATTAAAAATACAAAAACGAAAATAAAAAATACTAAGAATAA
Organism: Macrobrachium rosenbergii; assembly: GCA_039081455.1. Lineage (NCBI taxonomy): Eukaryota > Metazoa > Arthropoda > Malacostraca > Decapoda > Palaemonidae > Macrobrachium > Macrobrachium rosenbergii. Next base: position 1,063,759 of record JANJGK010000253.1, on the reverse strand, counting down.
ACTTACCAAAAATAAATTTAAAAATACTGAAAATAGAAATACAAATAATGAAAGTACTAATAATAAAAATAAAAATTCTGAAAATAATAAAAACATTAAAAAAATACGGGAAATTAAAATAAAAATAAAAATCCTAAAAAAAAAAATACTAAAAATAAAAGTAAACAAAAATACTAAAAAAAATAAAAAAGATTAAAAGTACTAAATATAAAAATAAAATACTAAAAATAAAAATAAAAATAAAAATGCTAAAAACAAAAATACTAAAAATAAAACAAATATAACTATAAATAAAATTACAAATACTGAAAAAAACTAAAAATAGGAAAATAAAAATAAAATTTAAACAACTTTAAATAGAAATACTAAAATTAAAAATAAAAATACTGAAAATTAAAAATACAAAAACGAAAATAAAAAAATACTAAAAATAAACATACTAAAAATAAATTTAAAAATACTGAAAATAGAAATACAAATAATGAAAGTACTAATAATAAAAATAAAAATTCTGAAAATAAAATACAAAAAATAGAAATACTAAAAAAAATACTTAAAATATAAAATAAAATACTTAAAAAATGAAAATACTCAAAATAAAAAATACTAAAAAAATAAAAATTTAAACAAATATACTAAAAAATAAAAATATAAATACTAAAAATCTAAATAAAAATACCAAAAGAAAAAGAAAAAGAAAAATACTAAAAATGAAAATAACATAGAAATACTAAAAATAAAAAAAAAAATACTAGCAATAAAAAAACTTAAAAGAAAATTACTAAAAAGAAAAATACCAAAAATAAAAATGCTAAAAATAAAATCACTGAAGATAAAATTCCTAAAAATAAAAAATAAATAAAAATAAAAATACTAAAAACAAAAAAACTAAATATAAAAATAAAAACACTAGAAATAAAAAAAACTAGAAATAAAAATTCTTAAAATCAAAATACTAAAAGAAATGCTGAAAATAGAAAAACTATACATAAAAACACTAAAAATTAAAGTAAAAATACTAAAAATAAAGAAAAAAATAATGAAAGTGCTATTATTAAAAAAACTTAAAATAAAAACTCTGAAAATAAAAATACTAAAAATAAAAATACTAAAATAAAAATACTAAAAAACTATACACTAAAAACAAAAATACTAAAATAAAAATACTAAAAATATAAATACTAAAAAATACTAAAAAACACAAAAATACAAACTAAAAATAAAAAACTACTAAAAATATAAATAAAAAATACATACTAAAAAATGAAAATAAAAATCTCAAAACACTAAAAATAAAAATAAAAGTATTAAAAACAGAAATATAAAAAAATTAAAATTAAAGTACAAATACAAAATATAAAGATACTAAAAATAATAAAAAACTAAAAATAAAAATACTAAGCATAAATATGAAAATACTAAAAATAAAAATAAATTATATTAATAATCAAAATAATAAAAGCTAAAAATTTTAAAAACAAAAATAAAATACAAAAATAAAAATACAAAAAATATAAATAGAATAATAAAAACAAAAATACTAAGAATGGATACATAAACACTAAAAATAAGTGTACAAATTCTAAAAATAAAAAAATAAAAACACCAAAGAAATCAAATAAAAAAATACTAAAACTAAAAACGTATTTACTAAAAATATACAAAACTAAAAATATATAAAAATAAAGAAATTACTAAAAAAGATATAAAAATATAAAATAGAAATAAAAAATACTAAAAATATAAATAAAAATATATACTAAAAATTAAAATAAAAAGGCTACAAATACTGAAAATAAAATACTAAAAATAAAAATAAATATTCAAAAAATAGAAATATAAACAATAAACATAAAAGTACAAATACTAAAAATAAAGATACTAAAATTAAAAATAAAAAAATGAAAATAAAAATACTAAACATAAATATAAAAATACTAAAAATATTAAAACAAATATACTAATAATCAAAATAATAAACGCTAAAAATATCAAAACAAAAAAATACAAAAAGTAAAAATACTAAAAATATAAATAAAAATAATAAAAAATATTAAAAATAGATATATAAACACTAAAAATAAAAGTACAAAATCTAAAAATAGAATTAAAAATACTAAAAAATAAAAATAACTTTAAAATAAAAAAAATCCTAAAACTAAATACATAAATATTAAAAATAGATATAAAAATACTAGAAATAAAAACTCTAAAACAAAAATATAATTACTAAAAATAAAAAAACATTAAAATACTAAAAATAAAAATAGAAATACTGAAAAAATACTAAAAATAAAAAATCCGATTTAAATAAAAAATAAAACAATAAAAAGATAAAAATACTAAAAATAAAAACTTAAATACTATGTATAAAAATAAAAATGCAAAAAACACTAAAACTACAAGAAATAAAAATTAAAATACTAAAAATAAAAATAAAAAATACTAAAAATAAAAACTGAAATACTATGTATAAAAATAAAAATGCAAGAAACACTAAAACTACAAGAAATAGAAATCATCAACACACAATCACGTGTGGAACAGAAATAAATTTCTGACTCACGTCGGGATCGAACCCAGGTCTCTCAGGTGGAAAGCAAGGGCGTTACCACTAGGCCATACAAGTCTAAAATAAGTTGGAACCTGAGAGCAACTGCACCCAAGGAATTACCTGGGCAAGCTAACTGCTTGCATACCAGCGAGTTTTCCCCAACTTCCCGACTCAGCAATGACCCAATAGACAACATTTCATTCGAATTATCCCTTCTGAGTGAATAAGATAGAAATCATCAACACACAATCACGTGTGGAACAGAAATAAATTTCTGACTCACGTCGGGATCGAACCCAGGTCTCTCAGGTGGAAAGCAAGGGCGTTACCACTAGGCCATACAAGTCTAAAAGAAGTTGGAACCTGAGAGCAACTGCACCCAAGGAATTACCTGGGCAAGCTAACTGCTTGCATACCAGCGAGTTTTCCCCAACTTCCCGACTCAGCAATGACCCAATAGACAACATTTCATTCGAATTATCCCTTCTGAGTGAATAAGATAGAAATCATCAACACACAATCACGTGTGGAACAGAAATAAATTTCTGACTCACGTCATTGCTGAGTCGGGAAGTTGGGGAAAACTCGCTGGTATGCAAGCAGTTAGCTTGCCCAGGTAATTCCTTGGGTGCAGTTGCTCTCAGGTTCCAACTTGTTTTAGACTTGTATGGCCTAGTGGTAACGCCCTTGCTTTCCACCTGAGAGACCTGGGTTCGATCCCGACGTGAGTCAGAAATTTATTTCTGTTCCACACGTGATTGTGTGTTGATGATTTCTATCTTATTCACTCAGAAGGGATAATTCGAATGAAATGTTGTCTATTGGGTCATTGCTGAGTCGGGAAGTTGGGGAAAACTCGCTGGTATGCAAGCAGTTAGCTTGCCTAGGTAATTCCTTGGGTGCAGTTGCTCTCAGGTTCCAACTTCTTTTAGACTTGTATGGCCTAGTGGTAACGCCCTTGCTTTCCACCTGAGAGACCTGGGTTCGATCCCGACGTGAGTCAGAAATTTATTTCTGTTCCACACGTGATTGTGTGTTGATGATTTCTATCTTATTCACTCAGAAGGGATAATTCGAATGAAATGTTGTCTATTGGGTCATTGCTGAGTCGGGAAGTTGGGGAAAACTCGCTGGTATGCAAGCAGTTAGCTTGCCCAGGTAATTCCTTGGGTGCAGTTGCTCTCAGGTTCCAACTTCTTTTAGACTTGTATGGCCTAGTGGTAACGCCCTTGCTTTCCACCTGAGAGACCTGGGTTCGATCCCGACGTGAGTCAGAAATTTACTACAAGAAATAAAAATTAAAATACTAAAAATGAAAATAAAAAATACTAAAATTACAAATAAAAATTAAAAAAACCTGAAAATAAAAATAAAAATAAAAATGCTAGAAATAAATACAAATACTAAAAATAACAATAAAAATGCTATATATAAAAAAATACTAAATATAAAAGTAGATACAATAAAAAATAAATATACTAGAAAAAAATAAAAAATACTAAAAATGGAAATACTAAAAATAAAAACACTAAAAATAAAAATACATAAATAAAATACTTAAATAAAAATACTAAAATAATAATAAAAATAAAAAATAATAAAAATAAAAATACTAAAAAATGAAAAAATACTAAAAATATAAATAAAATTAAAATTCTAAAAATAAAAAATAAAAATAAAACAAATACAAAAATATAAACAAAAATATAAATACTAAATTTAAAAATAAAAATACAAAAAATAAAAATACTACAACAAAAATAAAATACTAAAAATAAAAATACTGAAAATAAAAATAAAAACACTGAAAACAAAAATAAAAAACTAAGAATGAACATAAAACACTAAAAATAAAAATACTAAAAATAAAGATTCTGAAAATAAAAATGAAATACTGAAAATAAAAATACTAAAAATAAAAAACTAAATATAAAATAAAAATACAAAAAAATTTATATACAAAAAATAAAAAAATGCTGAAAATAAACATACTAATAATAAAAATATAATAATAAAAATAAAAATACTGAAAATAAAAATGAAATACTGAAAATAAAAAACTAAATATAAAATAAAAATACAAAAAAATTATGATACAAAAAATAAAAAAATGCTGAAAATAAACATACTAATAATAAAAATATAATAATAAAAGTAAAAATACTTAAATAATGCTAAAAATTTAAGTAAAAATACTAAAAATAAATATATAAACAATGTAAATGCAAATAATAAAATTACTAAAAATCAAAATTCTGTAAATAAAAATACTATAGATAAGAACACTAGAAATAAAAATACTAAAAATTAATTAAAAATATTAAAAATTAAAATAAAAATACTAAAATAAAAGTAAAAACAAATATACTAAAAATAAAAATAAAAAGGCTAAAAATAAAAAAAATTGAAATAAAAATACTTAAAGAATTAGAAAAAGAAAAATACTAAAAATAAAAATAAAGATAGCAATACTGAGAATATAAAAATACAAAAAATAAGAAAACTAAAAAGAAAAATACTAAAAAGAAAAATACCAAAAATAAAAATGCTAAAAATTAAAATAATAAAAATACTAAAAATAAGAATAAACATGCTGGAAATAAAAATACTAAAATAAAAATATAAAAATAAAAACACTAAAAAATAAAAATGTTAAAAATAAAAGCGAAAATAGTAAAAATAGAAATACAAATAATGAAAATACTGATAATAAAAAATAATAAAAATAAAAACTCTGAAAATAAAATTACTAAGAATTGAACTACTAAAAATATAAATAAAAAAAATAAAAATACATAGTGAAAATAAAAATACTAAAAATAAAAATAAAAACAAATATACTAAAAGTAAAACAAAAAGGTTAAAAATACTGAAAATAAAATACTGAAAATAAAAAAATAAAGATAATAAAAATAGAGATATGAATACTAAAAATGAAAATATTAAAAGTAAAAATATGAACAATAAAAACAAAAGTACAAATATTAAAAATAACAATACTAAAAACAAAAATGAAAAAATAAAAATAAAAATACTAAAAATAAAAATAAAAATACTAAAAATAAATATTTTACAAAAAAATAAAATAAATATTCTAAAAATTAAAAAAATAAGGCTAAAAATATTAAAAATAAAAATAAAATACTAAAACTAAAAATACTAAAAATATAAATGAAAATACTAAAAACCAAAATACTAAAAATAGAAATATAAACACTAAAATTAAAATCAAAAATACTAAAAATACAAATAAAAATTGTAGAAATGAAAATAAAAATACTAAAAATAAAAACATAAATACTAAAAAATAAAAAAAACTTAGAACAAAAACAGAAATGCTATAAAAATGAAAATAAAAATAAAAAATACTAAAAATAAAAATAAAAAATACTAAAAATAAAAATAAAAATACCAAAAGAGATAAAAATACTAAAAATAAAAATAAAAATAAAAACTAAAATACTAAAAATAAAATTAAAAATGCAGAAAACATTAAAAGTACAAGAAATATAAATTAAAATACTAAGAATGAAAAAATACTAATATTACAAAAGATAAAACACTAAAAATAAAAGTAAAATATAAAATAATAGAAATAAAAATACTAAAAATAAATTCATATTAGAGATAATGAATATAAATATACTAAAAAATGAAAATGGATTTATTAAACATAGAAATACTAAAAAAAAAAATATACAAATAAAAATACTAAAAATAAAAAGACTAAATATCAAAATACAAAAAATACAAAAACTTTCAGTAAAAATACTAAAATAAAAATAAAAATACTAAAAACAAAATTAATGAAAATAACAGTAATAAAAATAAATATTCTAAAAATAAAAATAAAAATAAATATGCTAAACATTTAAAATAAAAATACCGAAAATAGAAAATAATCAAATGAAAATACTAAAATTTTAAAATGCTAAAGATGATAATAAAAATAAAAATACAAGAAAATAAAAAAAATACAAAAATGAAAATAACAATAAAAATACGGAAATACACTAAAAATAAAAACACAAAAAATTTAAAAATACTAAAAATTTAAATAAAATTAAAATGCTAAAATTAAAAATAAAAATGAAGTAAAAAATAAAAAATAAAAAAAAATTAAGTAAAAAAATAAAAATAAAAATTCTAAAATTAAAAAAAGTACTAAAAATAAAATACTAAAACAAAAGTAAATAATAAAAAAAATAGTGAAAAAAATACTAATAACGAAAATAAAAACAAAAAATAAAAAGTAAAAAAACTAAAATAAAAATATTAAAATTAAAAGGAAAATAATAAGAATAGAGATCCTAAAAATAAAAATAAAATATACTAAAATTAAAAAAATACTAATGATAAAAATAAAAATACTAAAAATAAAAAAAATAATAAAGATAAAAATACTGAAGATAAAGATAAAAATAATGAAAATAAAAATACTAAAAATAAAAAGTAAAGATAACAATACTTAAAATGAAAAATACTAAAAAAATATAAAAAAAACTAAACAAAAACACTAAAAAGAAAAATACTAAAAATAAAAATGCTAAAATAAAAATAGCATAAACAAAAATACAAAAAATTAAATACTAAAAGGAAAAATAAAAAAAATAAAAAATATAAAATAAAAAATACTAAAAATAATAATACTAAAAATAAAAATACTAAAAATGAAGATACTAAAAATAAAAATAAAAATGCTGTAAATAAACATACTAAAATAAAATTACAAAAATAAAAATACTAAAAAGAGAAATGGAAATAATGAAGTCAAAATTCTGAAAATATAAATAAAAATACTAAAGATAAAAGTACTATAAATAAAAATACTAAAAATGAGAATAGAAATACTAAAAAAGAAATAAAATACTAAAAATAAAAAATACAAAAAATTTAAATAAAAACAAAAATACTAAAAATAAAAATGCTAACGATACAAAATTTTAGGAATAAAAATACTAAAAGAAAAAGAAATATGAAAATGCTAAAAATAAAAATAAAGTTAGAAATACTAAGAATAAAAATATACTAAAAATACAAAAAGTTAAAAAGAAAAATACTAAAAAGAAACATACCAAAAATGAAAATTGTAAAAATAAAAATACAAAAAATAAAAAATACTAAAAATAAAAATGACATATTAAAAATAAAAATACTAAGAATAAAAACACTAAATATAAAAAGAAAAATACTAAAAATAAAAACACTAAAAATAAGAATGCTGAAAATAAAAATGCTAAAAATAAAAATATAAAAATAAAAATACTAAAACTAAAAACACCAAAAATAAAAGTAAAAACACTAAAAATAAATACAAATAATGAAAATGCTAATAATAAAAGTACTAAAATAAAAAAAATCTGAAAAGAAAAATACTAAAAATTAAAATACTAAAAATATCAATAAAATGCTAAAAAATAAATAAAAATACAAAATAAAAATTAAAAATACAAAAAATATATATAGTGAAAAGAAGTAAAAAGGCTAAAAATACTAAAAATAAAAATATAACCAGTAAAAATAAGAGTACAAATACTAAAAATAAAAATAAATATTCTAAAAATGAAAATAAAGAGCAAAAATAAAAATACTAAAAATAAAAATTAAAATACAAAACACAAATATAAAAATACAAAAAAATAAAAACAAAGAAACTAAGATTCAATATAATAAGATTAAAAATATTAAAAATAAAAATAAAATACTAAAAATAAAAATAATGAAAACAAAAATACTAAAATAAAAGTACAAATACTAAAAATAATAATAAAAATACAAAAAAATAAAAATAAAAGTACTAAAAATAAAAATAAAAATACTAAAAAGGAAAACATAAATAGTAAAAACAAAAAACCTGAAAACAAAAATACTAAAAATCAAAATACGGAAAGTAGATATAAAAATACAAGAAATAAAAATAAAAATACTAAAACCAAAAATACAGATAATAAAAATAAAAAAAAAATAAAAATGAAAATACTGAAAATAAAAGTGGAAATACTAAAAAAATAAAAGCACTAAAATGAAAAATGCTCAAAAAATATGCTAAAAATAAAAACAAAAATAAAAATATCAAAAAATAAAAAAAATAATAATAAATAAAAATAAAAACTAAAGTACTAAAAATAAAAAATAAAAATGCAGAAAACACTAAAAGTACAAGAAATAAAACTTTAAATACTGAAAATAAAAAAATACTAAAATTACAAATAAAGATAAAAACACTAAAAATAAAAATGAAAAACAATACTAGAAATAAATATAAATATAGTAAAAATAAAAATGAGAAGGCTAAAAATAAAAAAAAAATACTAAAATAAAAATAAAGATAATAAAAATGAAAATGCTAAAAATAAAAATAAAAATACTAAAAATGGAAATACTAAAAATAAAAACACTAAAAATAAAAATACAAAAAATAAATTACTAAAATAAAAATAAAAATACTAAAAATAAAATTAATGAAAATAAATATATTAAAAATTAATATGCTACAAATAAAAAAATACAAAAAATAAAAAACAATAAAAATAAAAATGCGAAAAATTAAAAAATACTAAAGGTAAAAATGCTAAAAATCAAAATGCAAAAAAAATTAATATAAAAAAATACAGAAATAAAAATAAAAATAAAAACAAAAATAAAATAAAAATAAAAATATAAATAAAATGAAAATACTAAAAATAAAAAAAATAAATAAAAAATCAAAATCAAAATAATATAATAAAAATAAAACACTGAAAATAAAAATACTTAAAGAAAAATAAAATACTAAAAGTAAAAACACTGAAAATAAAAATAAAAACACTAAAAACAGAAAAGAAAATACTAAGAATAAAAATAAAACAGTAAAAATAAAGGTGAGAATAGTAAGATAAAATAATAAAAATAAAAATGGAAATAATAAAAATAAAGATTCTAAAAAAATACAAAAATTTAAAATATACTAAACATAAAAATAAAAATAATAATAACAAAAATACTAAAATAAAATTAATAAAAAATGTTAAAAATAAATATAAAGATAAAAATAATAAAAACAAAAAAATATTAAATATAGAAAAACTAAACAGAAAATATTAAAAAGAAAAATACTGAAAATAAAAGCACAAAAAATAAAAAAATTGTAAAAATAAAAATACTAAAATGAAAAAATTAAATACAAAAGTAAAAATACTAAAAATAAAAATATAAAAAATGAAATACTAAAAATAAAAATAAAAATACTAAAAATAAAAATGCTGTAAATAAACATACTAAAAATAAAAACTCTAAAAATAAGAGTAAAAATACAAAAAATAGAAATAATTAGTGAAAATAAAAATAATAAAAATACTAAAAATAAAAATCCTAATAATACAAATAAAAATGCTAAAAAAGAAATAAAAATACTAAAAATAAAAATAAAAAATACTAAAAATAAAAATAAAAACAAATATTGAGAATAAAACAGACAAAAAATAAAAAATAAAAATACTAAAAATAAAGATAAAAATGCTAAAAATATAGATAAAAATATTGAAAATTATAATACTAAAAATAGATATATAAACACTAAAAATAAAAGTACAAATACTAAGAATAAAAATAAAGATACTAAAATAAAAAGAAAAATGCTGAAAATAAAAATAACAATAAACATAAAACATAAAAACTAAAATAAAAAAACTAAACATAAAAATACTGAAAATAAAAAGGGAAATACTAAAAATAAATATAAAAATACAAAAAATAAAAATGAAAATACTAAAACTTTAAATATAATTAATAAAAATTATAAAAATAATATGAAAATACTAAAAATAAAAATAGAAATCCGACAAAAATTAGAATACTAAAAATAAAAAATACTAAAAATATAAAAAAAATATCAAGAAAAGACAAGATACTAAAAATAAAAAATAAAATACTAAAAATAAAAATAAAAATGCCAAATCCACCAAAAATACAAGAAATAAAAATAAAATACTAAAAATTAAAACCAAAAATAGTAAAGTTACAAATATAGATAAAAACAATTAAAAATTTAAATAAAAATACTGGGAATCTGGATAAAATACTAACAAAAATTTTAGAAATATAAATGAAAAGGCTAAAAATAAAACAAAACTAAAATAAAACTAAAAATACTAAAAATAAATATAGTAAAAATAAAACCATAAATATTAACAATAAAAATATGTATACTAAAAATGAAAAAAACTAACAATATAAATACAAAAAATATAATATTTTTAATAAAAATACTAAAAGAAAAACGAAAATACTAAAAATAAAATTAATTAAAATAAAAATATTAAAATAAATATATTAAAAATAAAAATAAAAATAACAAAAAATAATGAAAATACAAATAGTAAAAACGAAAAAATACTAAAGATAAAAATACTAAAAATTAAAATTAAAATATCAATACAAAAGTGAAAATAAAATAAAAATACAAAATAAAGATAAAAAATACTAAAAATAACAAATAAAAATACTAAATTTATAAATAAAAAAGAAAATACTAAAAATAAAAATAAAAAAATACTAAAATTACAAATAAAGATAAACACGCTATAAAGAAAAATAGAAAAAAATACTAGCAATAAAAATAAAATGCTAAAAATAAAAATAAAAAAGCTACAAATAAAAAAATACTAAAATAAAAAAAATAATGAAAATAAATAGTGTAATAATAAAAATAAAAATACTAAAAACGGAAATACTAAAAATAAAAACATTAAAAATAAAAATACAAAAAATAAAATACTTGAAATAAAAATACTAAAATAAAATTAAAAATACTAAAAATAATATTAATGAAAATAAAAATACAAATAAATATGCTAAAAATAAAAGTAAAAACACTAAAAATAGAAAATAATAAAAATACCAAAAATAAAAAAATATAAAGGTAAAAATACTGAAAATTAAAATAAAAAAAAAAAAAAAAATAATAATCTAAATATTAAAAATAAAAATATGCTAAAAATATAAATGAAATTGAAATAATAAAAATAAAACTTAAAATAAAACAAATTCCAAAAATAAAAATCAAATAAAATAGTAAAATCTAAAGTAAAAATACGAAAACTAAAAATAATAAAACAAAATGAAATAGTAAAAATAAAAATAATGGAAATAAAAATAAAAATACTAAAAACATAATAAATACAAAAAATAAAAAAAACTAAAGATAGAAATTAAAAAACTAAGACGAAAATAATAAAAATAAAAATGGAAATAATAAAAATAAAGATCATAAAAATAAAAATAAATATACTAAAATTTAAAAAAACTAACGACAAAAATAAAAATACTAAAATTAAAAATAAAAGCACAAAAATAATAATAAAAATAAAGAAAATATAAAAATAGTAAAACTAAAAGTAGAGATAAAAATACTAGAAATAAAAAAATACTAAAAATATAAAAAACTTAACAGAAAAATACTAAAAATAAAATGCTAAAAATAAAAATACTAAAGACAAAAATACTGAATATAAGAATGAAATACTTCAAATAAAAATACTAAAAAAATAATATAAAAATAAAGATAATAAAAATAAAAATACTAAATATAAAAATACTAAAATAAGAAAATACTAAAAATAAAAATATAAAAATAAAAATATAAAATTTACTAAAAAATAAAAATACTGAAGATAAAAATAAAAATCATAAAAATAAAAATTCAAAAAATAAAATAAAAATACTAAAAACTAAAATAATACTAAAAAAATCAAATACTAGCAACAGAAATATAAACAATATAAACAAACCTAAAAATACTAAAAATAAAAATAAAAGTTAAAATACTAAAAATAAAAAAATACTGACAATAGAAATAAAATAAGTAATAATAAAAAATTAAAATAATAAAAATAAAAATGGGGAAAATAAAAATAAAAATAGAAAATAAAACTAAAATAAAAATAAAATGCAGAAAATTATAATAAAAATAAAAATAATAAAATAAAAATAAAATGCTGAAAATAAAAATTGAAATAAAAATAAAAAAATTTCAAAAAAAAATCAAAAATAAAAAAAATAAAAATCAAATTACTAAACATAGAAGTAAGATAACTAAAAATAAAAACACTAAAAATGAAAATAAAAATACTAAAAGAAAATTACCAAAAAAGTACTAAAAATTAAAATAGTAAGAATAAAAATACTGTAAATACTGCAAAAATACTAAACATAAAAATAAAAATACTAAAAATAGAATTGAAAATACTAAAAATAAAAATAATAATAGTGAAAAGAGAACGAAAAATATTATTAATAAAAATACTAAAAATAAAAATATTAAAAATAAAAACACTAAAAATAAAAATAAAAATACTGAAACTAAAAGAAAGAATACTAAATATAAAAATACTAAAAATAAAAAAGTACTAAAAATTAAAATACTTAAGTTAAAAATACTAAAAATACTACAAAAATAGAACTACTAAAAATATTAAAATGAAAATAATAAAAATACTAAAAATAAAAATATTGAAAATAAAAATAATAAAAATCAAAATAAAAATCTTAAAAATAAAAATACAAAAATAAAAATAAAAAATCTAAAAATAGAGTTACTAAGAATAAGAATGCTAAAAATAAAAATATTAAACATTAAACTACAAAAATATAAAAAAAATAAAGATAAAAACGCTAAACAAAAATATTAAAATAAAGATGAAAAGACAAAAAATAAAAAATAAAATACAAATATAAATGCTATAAAAAAAATAAAAATACTTAAAAAACTAAAAATAAATTACTGAATCTAAAATAAAAATGGCAATACTAAAATACAAAATAAAATTAAAAATAGAAGAGATAATGTATATATAAAATAAAAATGGTAAAATCAATAATACTATAAAATAAAAATAATAAAAAAAGAAAAAAATACTAAAAATAGAAATAAAAATAACAATAATAGAAATAAGATAAAAATACTAAAAATATAAATACTGAAAAATAAGGCAAATAAAAAATTATATAAATATAAATAAAAAATAGAAATAAAAATACTAAAAATGGAAATAATAAAAAAAAAATAAAAGTGCAAAAAATTAAATAATGATAATACTACTAAAATAAAAATGAAATAGAAATACTAGAAATAAAATGAAAATACTAAACATAAAAACAAAAATACAAAAAAAAATACCAAGAAAAATTAAGAATATAAATAGTAAAACACCAAAAATATAAATACTAAAAACAAAAATACATAAAAATAAAACAAATTAATATAAAAATACTAAAAATAACAATTTTAAAATCGAAATTAAATACTAAAAATAAAAATGAAAATACAAAAAATAAAAATCCTAATAATAAAAAAATAAAAAATAAATTTTAAAAATACTAAAAATAAAAATTAAATTACTAAAAATTAAAATACTAAAAATAAAAATAGAAAATACTAAAAAATAAGAATACTAAAAAATACTAAAAATAAAAATAAAATACTAAAAAGAATGAAAAATGCTATGAATAAAAATATACTAAAAATAAAAAAAATACCAGAAATAAAAATATTGAAAATAAAAAAATAATATTAATAGAAATAAAAATAAAAAAAATACTGAAAATAAAAAAATAAAATAAAATAAATAGAAATAAATTTTTAAAAAATTAAAATTACTAAAAATAAAAATAATAAAAATAAAAATAAAAATACTAGAAATAAAAACACTGGGAATAAAAATCAAAAAGTACTAAAATTAAAATACTAAAAATAAAAATACTGAAAATTTAAATAAAAATACCAAAAAAAAACAATAATGCTAATAAGAAATAAAAATTCTAAAATTAAAAATAAAAATACAAAAAATCAAAAGAATAAAAATGAAAATAGAAATTCATATGCTAAGAGAAGAATAAAATTAAAAATACTATACATAAAAATAGAAATAACCATACTAAAATAAAAATAAAAAAAATAAAAATAAAAATAAAAATAGTAAAAATGAAACTAAAAATAAAAAAAAATAAAAATTACTACAAATAAAAATACAAAAAAATAAACAAATAAAAATAAAAATGCTAAATATAAATATACTAAATATAAAAATAATAATCTGGAAATACAAATACTTAAAATAAAAACAAAAATACTAAAAGAAAAATACTAAAAATGAAAATACAAAAAAATACTAAAATAAAAAAATTACTAAAAATAAAAATAAAAGTACTAAAAATAGAAATACTAGAAATAATAATAAAAATACTAAACTAGAAATAAAAATAAAAAAAATAAAAATGCAAAAAATAAAAATACTAAAAATAAAAAAATACTAAAAATAAAAATGCTAAAAATAAAAAGTGCAAATAAAAATACTAAAAATACTGATAAATTAAAATTGCTAAAAAAAGTAAAATGAAAATACTAGAAAAATAATAAAAATTAAAATAACTACAAAAAATAAAAATAAATCAATACTAAAAATAAAAATACTAAAAATTAAAATAAAAATGCTAATAATAAAAATCCTAAAATGAAAAATAAAAATACTAAATAAAAAAAATGCTAAAAAACACTACAAAAAATAAAAATTAAACTCCTAAAAATAAAAATAAAAATGCTAAAAACAAAAATAAAAAGTACTAAAAATAAAAGTACTAAAAATAAATTTTTTTAAATAAAAATAAAAAATGAAAAATAAAAATATGAGAACAAATAGTAAATATAAAAATACTAATAGTAAAAAATACAAAAAAATCAAATACTTACAACAAAAATAAAAATAAAAAAAATTAAAAGTACTAAAAATAAAAATAAAAATACTTAAAAGGAAAATAAAAACACTAAAACTGAAAATAGTAAAAATAAAAAAAAAAATACTAAAAATAGAAATACTAAAAATAAAAATAAAATAAAAATACTAAAAATAGAAATACTAAAATTAAAAATACTAAAAATTAAAATGGAAATAAAAAATGGTAAAAATAAAAATATATATAAAAATAAAAAAATTACTAATATTAAAAATACTAAAAACAACAATCAAATAACTAAATATGAAAATAAAAATACTAGAAACAATACAAAAATCCGAAATACTAAATGAAAATACTAAAAAAATACTAAAAATAATAATGAAAATACTGAAACTAAAAATAAAAATACTAAAAATAAAAATAAAAATAAAAAAATAAAAATACTAAAAATAAAAATACCAAAAGTAAAAATAAAAATACTAAAACTAAAAATAAAAATACTAAAAATAAAATTACCAAAAAATAATAAAAATTAAAATACTAAAAATAAAAAATACTAAAAGTAAAAATGCTAAAAGTAAAAATCATGAAAATGAAAATTCTAAAAATGCTAAGAAATAAAAGTACTAAAATACAAAAATGAAAAAATAAAAATGCTAAAAATAAAATTAAAAATACTAAAAATAAAAATACAAATTTTGAAAATATATATAGAAATACAAAAAATAAAAATACTAAAAGAAAAGTCGTAAAAAATACAAATTAAATTACTAAAAAGAAAAATAAAAATACTAATAATAAACAAAAATTACTAAAAATAAAAAAAAATAGTAATAAAAATAAAAATTATATATGTAATAATGATAAAAATATAGACTAAACCAAATAAACTAAAAAAAAATAAAAATAAAAATACTAAAAATCAAAATAAAAAATACTTAAAATAAGAATAAAAGATAAAAATACTAAATTTAAAATCAAAATGAAACATGTAAAAATACAAATAAAAATAAAATATACAAAAAATCAAAGAAATTCCTAAAAATAAAAATACCAAATAATAATAATACTAAAAATAGAAATTAAAACACTAAAAATACAAAAACTAAAAATACTACAAATAAAAATACTAAAATTAAAAATAATAAACTAATAATAGAAATATTGAAAATAAAAATAAAAATGCTAAAAAATTATTAAAATAAAATTGCTAAAAATAAAGATACTAAAAATAATATACAAAAATAAAAATACTAAAAATAAAAATAAAAAATATTAAAATGAAAATAACAATATTAAAAAGAGAATGAAAAATACTGTAAACATAAATACTAAAAAAATAAAATTAGTAAGAATAAAAATACCGAAAATAAAAAAAAACAACAAAAATAAAAATACTAAGAAAAAAAAATACAAAATAAATTCAAATACTAACAATAGAAATGAAAATAATAAACACAAAACTAAAATTACTAAACATGAAAATACTAAAATAAAAATAAAATTACTAAATATTAAAAATACTAAAAAGAAAAATAACAATAAAAATACAAAAAATAAAAATATTAATAATGAAAATACTAAAAAATAAAAATACAAAAATAAAAATACTAAAAATAAAAATAAAAATAAAAATTTTAAAAATAAAAATAAAAATACTAAAAACAAGAATAAAAATAAAAATAATAAACATAAAACTAAAAGTAAAAATGCTAAAATAATAATAAAAATAGTAAAAAGAAAAAAAGAAAAATACTAAATATAAATATTCTAAAAATAAAAATCATAATACTAGAAATAACAATACTAGAACTGAAGAAATAGAAATACTAAAAGAAAAATACAAAAAACCAAAATACTAAAAATGAAAATTCGAAAAAAATACAAAAAAATAAAAATACTAAAAATAAAAATACTAAAGCTAAAAAAATATACTAAAAATAACATTAATAAAAATAAAAAAATACTAAAAATAATGTAAAATATAAAATTTATAAAAATACTAAAATAAAAACAATAAAAATAAAAAAATACAAAAAATAATTTAAAATATAAAATTTATAAAAACACTAAAATAAAAACAATAAAAATAAAAATATTAAAAATAAAAACTAAAATAATAAAAATAAAAATAAAAATAATACGAAATGAAGATAAAAATACTAAAAATAAAACAATAATAATAAAAATAAAAATAAAAATACTGAAAATAGAAATAAAATTGCTAAAAATGAACATACTGAAAATAAAAATAAAAATATTTCAAAAAAATTATATATAAATACTAAAATAAGAATATTTACAAAATACTACAAATAAAAATAAAACTAGATATACTTAAAATAAACGATAAGAATAAAAACAAAAATACTAAATTTAAAATAAATATGAAAATAGTAAAATAAAATAAAAATAAAAAAGACACCAAAAGTAAAAATAAATATTAAAATACTAAAAATAAACATAATAAATAATAAAAATAGAAATAAAAATACTAAAAGATTAAATAAAAATACGGAAAATCATAATACGAAAAATAGAAATGAAAATAATAAAAAAAAATAAATAAAAATACTAAAAATATAAATACAAAAATTGTAAATAATATACTTATAATAAAAATATTAAAGAATAAAGAATAAAAATACTAAAAATAAATATAAAAATAATAAAAAAAATATAAGTATTAAAATAAAAATAATAAACATAAAAATAAAAATACTAGTAATAGAAATAAAAATATAAATAAAAATACTAAAAATAAAGTAACTAAATAAAGAAAATAAAATATGTAATTTAAAATAAATAAAATAAAAAAATATACAAAAAAACATAAAAAATAAATGAGTAAAAGTAAATAAATGAAAAATAAAAATAATGAATAAGGAAATTATTCTTATATGCAAAAGTTATATGATCTTTGATTTTATTTTACGGCATAATTAGGTACTGAATTCGTGAAACATTATGGTTTATCATAATAAATCATACATATTTTCAGATTTAATCAACTAAATAAAATTCTGTTTAAATAAATTATCCCAAATATTAAGAAATAAAACTTAAGATATATCAAACTTTAAAAATATAATAATAATAATAATAATAATAATAATAATAATAATAATAATAATAATAATAATAATAATAATAATAATAATAATAATAATAATAATAATAATAATAATAATAATAATAATAATAATAATAATAATAAAAAGGAAAATAAATGAAATATGTAAAAATAAAAACAAATTATTCAAATTGATCATGATATTTTCCGTAGTTTTGCCCTCTTTTTGATGACTGACTTTAGTTTACCAATTACGGATATATTCTTATAACAAAGTTTTATTAGAAAAAAATTCCGTTAAGAAGCAATCAAGATAAAAGTAAAGCCTGGTCATATACGTTTTGCATATAAAAATACTGTTAAGAACATTCAAGATTTCAGTCAAAAATCAATTTAAAAAATCATTAAGAAAAGGAAAATAAATGAAATATGTAAAAAGTTTCAAAAATATTTCAATTTGAATATCTAATTTTTGGGGAATTTTACCTTTTTTTCATGTCTGATTTTAGGTTAACGTTTACTGATAAATGATAATAACATATTTATATAAATATAAAAAAAATCAATCTGATTACGATATTTTTCGTAGTTTGACCCTCTTTTTTATGACTGATTTTACTTTACATTTTACAGATATGTTCTTATAACAAAGTTTCATGAAAAAAATCTCTGTTAAAAAACAATCAAGGTAAAATTAAAAGCTAAATGACCATACACGTTTTGTATATAAAAATACTGTTAAAAACACCCAATATTCGGTAAAAAAAATCACTTTTAAAAAATCATTAAGAAAAGGAAAACAAATGAAATATGTAAAAAGTTAAAAAAAAATACTTCAATATCAATACAATGTTTTTTGGAACTTTTGCCCTCTTTTTGATGATTGATTTTAGTTTAACGTTTCTGGTATATTGTTATAACAGAATGATATAAAACAATCCGTTAAAAAACAATCAATATTTAATAAAAAAAAAATCAGCTTCAAAAATTACCTAAAAAAGGAAAAAGAATGTAACATAAAAAGTTTTAGAAAAATAAGTCAGTTTTGAATACAATATTTTTGGGAATTTTGCCCTCTTTATGATCAATGAATTTAGTTTAACTGTTTCAGATATATACTTATACCCGAGTTTTATTTAAAAAAAACGTTAAAAACAATCAATATTTAAAGAAAATATCAGTTTAAAAAATCACCTAAAGATAGGAAACGAATATAAAATATGAAAAGCTTAAATAAAAATTTAAATTTGAATACAATATTTTTTGGAATTTTGCCGTTTTTCTGGTGACTGATTTTATTTCAAAGGTTTCTGATATATTCTTATAACCTAGTTTTTTTAAATTAATTTTTTTACTTTTTATTTTTTTATTTTTTTATTTCTTTTGTTTTTATTTATTTTTATCTGTTTATTTATTTTTATCGACTTTTATTATTTTGTTTATTTTTATTTATTTCTTTTCATTTTTAAGTTTTTATTTGTTTTTTTATTTATTTTCATTAATTTAATTTTTATTTATTTGTATTGATTGATTCCTAGTTATTTTTATTTATTTTCTTTTATTTATTTTTATTTATTATTAATTTTTATTTGTGTTTTTTTATTTTACTAATTTTCCTTTATTTATTTTTATTTATTTGTAATTCTATATTTTTTGTATTTAAATTTTATTAACTTTATTAGTATTTTTTATTTATTTTTATTTATTTAATTTGTTTATCTTCATTTATTTCTTTGTTATTTTTCATTTTTATTTATCTTATTTATTCATTATTTTTATCTATTTTTTTATTTGTTTCAACTTTATTGATTTATTTTTGTTTTATATTTGTTTATTTATTTATTTTATTTTTTTTATTTATTCATTTTTATTTTTTTTATTGCTTTTATTTATTTCTATATATTTTTTGGATTTTAAAATTTTATTTATCTATTTTTATTATCTCTTTTAAATTTTATTTATACTATCTATTTTTATTTTTTTTTTATTTATGCAATATTATTTTTTTTTTATTTTATATTTCCTTTGTTTATTATTTATTTGCTATTTATTTTATATTATTTTTTATTTTATCTATTTTTGGTTTTTAGTATTATTAGTTTTATTTATTTCATTTATTTTTATTTATTTTAGATTTTTTATTTATTTATTCTTATTTAAATATTTTCATTTATTTTATTTTTATCTGTTTATTTATTTATTTTTATTCAATTTTATTTACCTATTACTATTTATCTATTTTTAATTAGGATTTATTTTAAATTTATTTTTTTATTATGTATTGATATTTATTTATTTATTTCTATTTATTTTTTACATTCATTTTTATTAAAACAAATAAATTAATAAGAATAAATAAAAAAAATAAATGAAAATAAATAAAATAAATTAAAATAAATAAAATAATAAAAAATGTTAAATAAAAAAATTATAATAGATAAAAACACATAACTAATAAATAAATAAAAAAAAATAATTAATTATATATAAATAAATAAAAATGAATATCAAATAATACATAGATAAATATAAATAATTAAAAATAAATTAAACTAGATTAATATAAATAAAATAAATAAATAAAAATTAACGTAAAAAGTAAAAATAAATAAATAAATATCACTAAGTAATAGATCATTAAAAGTAAGAAAAATAAATAAATATAAATAAAAAATTAATAATAATAAATAAGTAAAAAATTTTAATAATAATAAATAAACAAATAAAGTAAAAATAGCTGAAAATATGTATATAAAATAAATTAATTAAAAATAAAATAATATTAATAAAAAAAATAATAAAAATATAAAAATAAAAATGAATAAAACAACTAAATCAAAATAAAAAGAAAAGTATAAATAAAATGAAAATACTAAAAATTAAAAAAAAATAAATAAAAATCTAAATAAAAATACTAAAATAAAAATAAAACACTAAAAATAAAAATACTTAAAGAAAAATGAAATACTAAAAGTAAAAATACTGAAAATAAAAATAAAAACACTAAAAGCAGAAATAAAAATACTACGAATAAAAATAAAACGCTAAAAATAGAGGTAAGAATAGTAAGATAAAAATAATAAAAATAAAAATGGAAATAATAAAAATAAACATTCGAAAAAAATACTAAAATTTAAACAATACTAAAGATAAAAAAATAATAATAACAAAAATACTAAAATAAAATTAATAAAAAATATTAAAAATAAATATAAAGATAAAAATAATAAAAATAAAAAAATAGTAAAAATAGAAAAAACTAAACAGAAAATATTAAAAAGAAAAATACTGAAAATAAAAGCACAAAAAATAAACATAGTAAAAATAAAAATACTAAAATGAAAAATTAAATACAAAAATAATATTAAAAATTAAAATACTAAAAATAAAAATGCTGTAAATAAACACACTAAAAATATAAACTCTAAAAATAAAAGTAAAAATACAAAAAATAGAAATATAAGTAATGGAAATGAAAATAATAAAAATACTAAAAATCAAAAACCTGACAACAAAAATACTGAAGATAAAAATACTAAAAAAAAAATCCTAATAATATAAATAAAAATGCTAAAAAAAATTAAAAATACTAAAAATAAAAGGAAAAATACTAAAAGTAAAAATAAAAACAAATATATAGAATAAAAAAGGCAAAAAATAAAAAATAAAAATACTAAAAATAAAGATAAAAATACTAAAAATATAGATAAAAAATATTGAAAATTATAATACTAAAAATAGATATATAAAAACTAAAAATAAAAGTAAAAATACTAAGAATAAAAATAAAGATACTAAAATGAAAAGAAAAATGCTAAAAACAAAAATAACAATAATAAACATAAAACATGAAAACTAAAACAAAAAAAAAACTAAACGTAAAAATACTGAAAATAAAAAAGTAAATGCTAAAAATAAATCCTAAAAATAAAAATGAAAATATTAAAAATAAAAATATAATTAATTAAAAAATAATAAAACTAAATATGAAAATACTAAAAATAAAAAAAGAAATCCGAAAAAAATAAGAATACTAAAAATAAAAAATACTAAAAATATAAAAAAAAATCAAGAAAAGAAAAGATACTAAAAATAAAAAAATAAGATACTAAAAATATAAATAAAAATGCCAAGTCCACCAAAAATACAAGAAATAAAAATAAAAATACTAAAAATTAAAATAAAAAATAGTAAAGTTACAAATATAGATAAAAACAATAAAAAATTAAAGTAAAAATACTGGAAATATTGATAAAATACTAACAAAAATTTTAGAAATAAAAATGAAAAGGCTAAAAATAAAACAATACTAAAATAAAAATAAAAATACTAAATATAAATATAGTAAAAATAAAACCATAAATACAAAAAATAAAAATATATATAGCCTACTAAAAACGAAAAAAACTAAAAATACAAATACAAAAAATACAATATTTTTAATAAAAATACTAAAAGAAAAACGAAAATACTAAAAATAAAATTAATCAAAATAAAAATACTAAAAATAAATATATTAAAAATAAAAATAAAAATAAAAAAAAATAATAAAAATAAAATGGCAAAAATTAAAAAAATATTAAAGATAAAAATACTAAAAATTAAAATTAAAATATAAATACAAAAGTGAAAATAAAATAAAAATACAAAGTAAAAATAAAAAATACTAAAAATAAAAAAAATAAAAATACTGAATTTATAAATAAAAACGAAAATACTAAAAATAAAAATAAAAAAATACTAAAATTACAAATAAAGATAAACACGCTTGAAAGAAAAATAGAAATAAAAATATTAGCAATAAAAATAAAATGCTAAAAATAAAAATAAAAAAGCTACAAATAAAAAAATACTAAAAATAAACAAAATAATGAAAATAAATAGTGTAATAATAAAAATAAAAATACTAAATGTGGAAATACTTAAAATAAAAACATTAAAAATAAAAATACAAAAAATAAAATCCTTGAAATAAAAATACTAAAATAAAATTAAAAATACTAAAAATAATATTAATGAAAATAAAAATACAAATACATATGCTAAAAATAAAAGTAAAAACACTAAAAATAGAAAATAATAAAAATAAAAATACCAAAAATTTAAAAATACAAAAGATAAAAATATTGAAAATAAAATACAAAAATAAAAAAATAAAAAAAAATAAAAAAAATCTAAATATTAAAAATAAAAATATGCTAAAAATAGAAATGAAATTGAAATAATAAAAATAAAAATTAAAATAAAATAAATTCCAAAAATAAAAATAAAATAAAATAGTAAAATCTAAAGCAAAAATACTAAAACTAAAAATAATAAAACAAAAATGAAATACTAGAAATAAAAATACTGGAAATAAAAATAAAAACACTAAAAACATAATAAATACAAAAATAAAAGAAACTAAAGATAAAAATAAAAAAAAAACTAAAGATAAAAATTAAAAAAAAACTAAGATGAAAATAATAAAAATAAAGATCATAAAAATAAAAATAAATATACTAAAATAAAAAAAAACTAACGACAAAAATAAAAATACTAAAATTAAATATAAAAGCACAAAAATAATAATAAAAATAAAGAAAATAAAAATACTAAAACTAAAAATAAAGATAAAAATACTAGGAATAAAAAAATACTAAAGATATAAAAAACTTAAAAGAAAAATACTAAAAATAAAATGCTAAAAATAAAAATACTAAAAACAAAAATACTGAAAATAAAAATGAAATACTTAAAATAAAATACTAAAAAATAATATAAAAATAAAGATAATAAAAATAAAAATACTAAAAATAAAAATAAAAATACTAAAATAAGAAAATACTAAAACAAAAATATAAAAATAAAAATATAAAATTTACTAAAAATAAAAATACTGAAGATAAAAATAAAACTCATAAAAAATAAAAATTCAAAAAATAAAATAAAAATACTAAAAATGATATAATAGTAAAAAATCAAATACTAACAATAGAAATGAAAACAATAAAAACAAACCTAAAAATACTAAAAATAAAAATAAAAATGCTAAAAATAAAAATAAAAATAAAACTACTGAAAATAGAAATAAAATAAGTAATAATAAAAAATGAAAATAATAAAAATAAAAATGTGGAAAATAAAAATAAAAATACTAAAATAAAACAAAAAAATTAAAATAAAATGCGGAAAATTATAATAAAAATAAAAATAATAAAAATAATAATAAAATGCTAAAAATAAAAATTGAAATAAAAATAAAAATTTTTCAAAAATAAAAAAAAATAAAAATAAAAAAATAAAAATAAAAATAATAAATATAAATATATTAAAAATAGAAGTAAGATAACTAAAAATAAAAACACTAAAAATTTAAATAAAAATACTAAAAGAAAATTACTAAAAAAAGTATTAAAAATAAAAATAGCAAGAATAAAAATACTTTAAATAATGCAAAAATACTAAAAATAAAAATAAAAATACTAAAAATAAAATTGAAAATACTAAAAATAAAAATAATAATAGTGAAAAGAGAATTAAAAATATTTTTAATAAAAATACTAAAAATAAAAATATTAAAAATAAAAACACTAAAAATAAAAATAAAAATACTGAAACTAAAAGAAAGAATACTAAATATAAATACTAAAATTAAAAAAGTATTAAATATTAAAATACTTAAGTTAAAAATACTAAAAATACTACAAAAATAGAACTACTAAAAATATTAAAATAAAAATAATAAAAATACTAAAAATAAAAATATTGAAAATAATACTAAAAATCTAAATAAAAATCTTAAAAATAAAAATACAAAAATAAAATTAAAAATTCTAAAAATAGAATTACTAAGAATAAGAATGCTAAAAATAAAAATATTAAAAGTTAAACTACAAAAATATAAAAAATAAAGATTAAAATACTAAAAATAAAAATATTAAAATAAAGATGAAAACACAAAAAATGAAAATAAAAAAATACAAATATAAATGCTATAAAATAAAAAAAAATAAAAATACTTAAAAAACTCAAAATAAATTACAGTCTCTAAAATAAAAATGGCAATACTAAAATACAAAAGAAAATAAAAAATAAAAAAGATAGTGTATATACAAAACGAAAATGGTAAAATCAATAATACTATAAAATAAAAATACTGAAAATAGAAATAAAAATAAAAATAATAGAAATAATATAAAAATACTAAAAATAAAAATACTGAAAAATACTGCAAATAAAAAAATTATATAAACATAAATAAAAAATAAAAATGAAAACACTAAAAATGGAAATAATAAAAATCAAATAAAAAATGAAATGCAAAAAATTAAATAAAGATAATACTACTAAAATAAAAATGAAATAGAAATACTAAAAATAAAATAAAAATAATAAACAAAACAAAAAACAAAAAAAATACAAAGAAAAATTAAGAATATAAATAGCAAAAGTAAAATGAAAACACCAAAAATATAAATACTAAAAATAAATATATATAAAAATAAAACAAATGAATATAAAAATACTAAAAATAACAATTTTAAAATCGAAATAAAATACTAAAAATAAAAATCCTAATAATAAAAAAATAAAAAATAAATTTTAAAAATAATAAAAATAAAATGAAATTACTAAAAATGAAAATATATTAAAAATAAAAATAGAAAATACTAAAAATAAGAATACTAAAAAATACTAAAAATCTAAATAAAAATATTTTAAAAAAATAAAAAATGCCATGAATAAAAATACTAAAAATAAAAAAAAAGATACCGGAAATAAAAATATTGAAAATAAAAAAAATAATATTAAAATAAATAAAAATAAAAAAAAATGAAAAAATACTGAAAATAAAAAACAAAATAAAATAAATAGAAATAAATTTTAAAAAATTAAAATTACTAAAAAAATAAAAATACTGAAAATACTAGAAATAAAAACACTGGGAATAAGAATAAAAAAGTACTAAAATTAAAAATACTAATAATAAAAGTACTAAAAATTTAAATAAAAATACAAAAAACAATAATACTAATAAAAAATAAAAATACTAAAATTAAAAATAAAAATACAAAAAATAAAAAGAATAAAAATGAGAATAGAAATAAATATGCTAAGAGAAGAATAAAATTAAAAATACTATGCATAAAAATAGAAATAACAATACTAAAATAAAAATAAAAAAATAAAAATAAAAATAGTAAAAAATGAAACTAAAAATAAAAAAATAAAAATTACTAAAAATAAAATACAAAAAAATTAAAAAATAAAAATAAAAATGCTAAATATAAATATACTAGATATAAAAATAATAATCTGAAAATAAAAATACTTAAAATGAAAACAAAAATACTAAAAGAAAAATACTACAAATGAAAATACAAAAAAAAAATTCTAAAATTAAAAAATTACTAAAAATAAAAATAAAAGTACTAAAAATAGAAATACTAGAAATAATAAAAAAAATACTAAAACAAGAAATAAAAATACAAAAAATAAAAATGCAAAAGATATAGATACTAAAAATAAAAAAGAATACTAAAAGTAAAAATGCTAAAAATAAAAAGTGAAAATAAAAATACTAAAAATACTGATAAATTAAAATTGCTAAAAAAAAGTAAAATGAATTACTAGAAAAATAATAAAAATAAAAATAACTACAAAAAATAAAAATAAAACAATACTAAAATTAAAAATACTAAAAATTAAAATAAAAACGCTAATAATAAAAATCGTAAAATGAAAAATAATAATTCTATAAGTAAGAATTCCTAAAAATAAAAATAAAAATACTAAATATAAAAACACTAAAAAAAATAAAAATTAAACTCCTAAAAATAAAAATAGAAATACTAAAAACAAAAATAAAAGTACTAAAAATAAAAATTTTTAAATAAAAATAAAAATATGAGAACAAATACTAAATATAAAAATACTAATAGTAAAAAATACAAAAAAAATCAAATACTAAAAACAGAAATATAAATAAAAAAATTAAAGTACTAAAAATAAAAATACTTAAAATGAAAATAAAAACACTAAAACTGAAAATAGTAAAAATAATAAAATTAAAATACTAAAAATAGAAATACTAAAAATAAAATAAAAATAAAAATACTAAAAATAAATACAAAAATTAAAAATACTAAAATTAAAATAAAAATTCTAAAAATAAAAATATTAACATAAAAATAAAAATAAAAATAAAAATAATAAAATAAAAATACTAAAAATTAAAATGGAAATAAAAAATGGTAAAATAAAAATATATATTAAAATAAAAAATTACCAACATTAAAAATACTAAAAACAACAATGAGAGAAAATAAAATACTAAAAATGAAAATAAAAATATTAGAAACAACACAAAAATCCGAAATACTAAATGAAAATACTAAAAAAATACTAAAAATAAAAATGAAAATACTGAAACTAAAAATAAAAATACAAAAAATAAAAATAAATATACAAAAAAATAAAAATACTAAAAATAAAAATACCAAAAGTAAAAACAAAAATACTAAAACTAAAAATAAAAATACTAAAAATAAAATTACTAAAAAAATACTAAAAATTTAAATACTAAAAATTAAAATACTAAAAATAAAAAATACTAAAAGTAAAAATGCTAAAAGTAAAAATAATGAAAATGAAAATTCTAAAAATGCTAAAAAATAAAAGTACTAAAATACAAAAATGAAAAAATAAAAAAGCTAAAAATAAAATTAGAAATACTAAAAATAAAAATAATAATACTAAAAATAAAAATAAAAATAAACAATAACAACAATAATAATAAAAAAAAACAAAAATCTAATAAAAATGCTAAAATAATTCTAAAAATAAAAATACTGTAAATAAAAATACTAATTGTGAAAATATATATAGAAATACAAAAAATAAAAATACCAAAAGAAAAATCGTAAAAAAATACAAATTAAATTACTAAAAAGAAAAAAAATACTAATAATAAACAAAAAATACTAAAAATGAAAATAAAAAAAATAATAATAAAAAAATGATATATGTAATAATGCTAAAAATATAGACTAAACCAGATAAACTAAAAAAATAAAAATTAAAATACTAAAAATCTAAATAAAAAATACTTAAAATAAGAATAAAAGATAAAATACTAAATTTAAAATCAAAATGAAATAAGTAAAAATAAAAATAAAAATAAAATATGCTAAAAATCACAGAAATTCCTAAAAATAAAAATACCAAGTAATAATAATACTAAAAATAGAAATTAAAATACTAAAAATACAAAAACCAAAAATACTACAAATAAAAATACTAAGATTAAAAATAATGAACTTGTAATATAAATATTGAAAATAAAAATAAAAATGCTAAAAGAATTATTAAAATAAAATTGCTAAAAATAAAAATACCAAAAATAATATACAAAAAATAAAAATACTAAAAAATAAAAATAAAAAAATATTAAAATGAAAATAAAAATACTAAAAAGAGAACGAAAAATACTGTAAATATAATACTAAAAGAAATAAAATTACTAAGAATAAAAATACCGAAAATAAAAAAACAACAAAAATAAAAATACTAAGAATAAAAAAATACAAAATAAATTTAAATACTAACAATAGAAATGAAAATAATAAACACAAAACTAAAAATACTAAACATGAAAATACTAAAATAAAAATAAAGTTACTAAATATTAAAAATACTAAAAAGAAAAATAACAATAAAAACACAAAAAATAAAAATATTAATAATGAAAATACTAAAAAAATGAAAATACAAAAATAAAAATACTAAAAATAAAAATAAAAATAAAAATAAAAATAAAAATACTAAAAATAAGAATAAAAAAAATACTAAACATAAAATGAAAAGTAAAAATACTAAAATAAAAATAAAAATAGCAAAAAGAAAAAAAAAGAAAAATACTAAATATAAATATTCTAAAAATAAAAATCATATTACTAGAAATAACAATACTGGAACTGAAAATAAAAATACTAAAAGAAAAATACAAAAAACCAAAATACTAAAAATGAAAATTCGAAAAAATACTAAAAAATAAAAATACTAAAAATAAAAATACTAAAACTAAAAAATATACTAAAAATAATATTGTCAGTATGTGTTTAATTTAACATAAATTCATTTGTTTTGAATAAGTCACTTTGGCATTAATTATTTTTTTGGGAACGAAATGAGCTTGTTTTATTTTCACGTGTGGTGTTGGCTTCTCATCCGGAGCTGTATTCGGCACTGTCTCGCCAGGACTGTATCAGTCGTTTTCTGGACCATTAACATTGTGAGGGCTTGACTTATTTTGGATTATCACCGGATTACGAGATCTGCCTTTCTTCAGTTGCTGCTGCTGACCTCCTTTGGGAGTTTGTTTATTCTACAGTCTGCGCCCTTGGTTCAGTTATTTTGCCAAGGGGACCTCTCTGCCAACTGGTAAGGTGTGATTACCTGTCGGACGGCCGTGTCCATTGATTGTCTTGCGACGTTAAAGTGATTCTTTCTTCAGTCGACCCGTGAATTGAAGGTTGTGTTAGCCACTACCACCGTTTAGAGCTCACTTAAGGGAAGCAATTTATTTTTCGTTAGTGATAAATATTTAGTGTGTAATAAGTTAGGTTATTCTGACTTTTCGACATTCTATTACTTTCAGGGCCCTCTCTTTAAAGTGTAATTGCATAGTCTGTCTTAATTTGGTGTAAGTGTGTTTGTTATTCGATGTTTTCAGTGTGTGGTTGATTTTTGTGTTTATTTAATGTATTTTGTAAGAGGCTCAGTAGTCATTTCTTTCTAAAAGTTTGTATTAAATATTAAGGTTTTATTTTCGGTTTTTTCTTTATCCTCCTTGATTCCATCTCTGTACACTCTGTTGCGGCCATTCCACCTATTGTGGACTTGGTCGTTAGTGACTTTATTTGTATTTTAAGAGACTTGTGTATGTTTGATGGGCGTGTGCCCATAACATTTGGCGACCTTGCTAGGATTTATCGGATCCTGTAGTCACTAGAGTGTATAGAGTGGATTCTTGG
Source organism: Macrobrachium rosenbergii (assembly GCA_039081455.1). NCBI lineage: Eukaryota > Metazoa > Arthropoda > Malacostraca > Decapoda > Palaemonidae > Macrobrachium > Macrobrachium rosenbergii. Next base: position 1,033,404 of record JANJGK010000253.1, on the reverse strand, counting down.
GGTGTTTGCAGCATAGTAATACCTTCTCTCCTATATTTTTGTGTTGATCGGTGTTTATAATTTTTTTTTTTTTTTTTTTTACCGTGGTAGGGTATTTGAGTGGTTATTGGTGTACAGTGTATTGGTTTGTTTTTTGGATATATTTTGTGAGATACATTTATATATTTACTTGTGTGCAATTAATTTACTATGGCTGATTTGAATATCCCGGAGCTCTTGAGTGGAGAGGGGTGGCAGGACAGGTTGGCAGACTTGAATAAGCCTGATTTAGAGTGTGTAGCAGAATTTGTTGAAATTGAAAATCCTGGGTCTGTTAGGAAGGGCTTGTTGCTTCTTAATGTTTATGAAAAGGTTAAGGTGATGAAGGCAGAATGTAAACCAGAGACTAGGCAGGTGGAGGAAGCGGTGTCAGTAGAAATTTTAGATAGGCAGATTCAGTTGAAAAGAATGGAAATAGATCTCCAAAGGTTGAAGGCTGAGGAGAGAGAGAGAGAGAGACAGCACGAACTTGCTATGCAAGCATTGAGTAATAGGGGTTCTTCTTTTTCCCAACATAATGTGTCTGCAATGCCTTGTATTAATCTAACTGAAGCTCTAAAATTAGTCCCAAATTTTCAGGAAGTCAACGTGGCAGAGTTTTTCGTTTCTTTTGAGAGGATAGCCTCATGGTTGGAGTTGTCAAAGGAGTATTGGACCACTCTTATTCAGAGCAAATTGTTAGGTAAGGCCCAGAAAGTTTACGTTACCTTGGACGAAGATCTGTCCTCAGATTATGATTCTGTGAAGGCCATAGTTTTGAAGGCTTACGAGTTGGTACCGGAAGCTTACCGACAACGCTTCCGTAATTTACAGAAAGAAAGAGGGCAGACTTTTGTAGAGTTCGCCAGGGCTAAAGAGCAGTTTGCTGGCGACTGGTTAAAGTCTAAGGAGGTGACGGACTTTGAGAAATTAAAAGAATTAATTTTGGTTGAGGGGTTTAAAAGGTCCGTGCCTAATGAGGTGAAGGTACACCTCGAAGAGTTAAAATTAGAAACATTACAGGAGGTGGGTATTGCAAGTGATGAGTACCTCCTCTCTCATAAAAATGGGATAGGGGAGGTACCCAGAAGTGAGAATTCTGGTTGGGTGAGAGTTAACAGGAGTAGTAACCAGAACAGGTATAACAGGCCTAATGACAATTATGGTTCTCGTACTACTCCTGTTAACAGCTATAGTAGGCAGACCACAGATAACCCGGAGAAGTTGAGAACTATGACTTGTTACTTCTGTCATAAGAAGGGACACGTCAAGAGCATGTGTTATGCATTTAAAAGGTTACAAAGGACCGAAAGACGACCGGTAATAGCCATTCGAAGGAATGAGAACGAGTCAGTGGCTGAGAACTCTAATAATCAATGACTAGGCAATAAGTCACTGGCTCCTTTTCAGAAATTTTTGTCTAATGGTTTTGTCCGCTCTGGGAATTCGACTGCGTGACACTGGGGCTGCTCAGTCTTTAATTCTCAGAGAATCTTTACCTATTGATTTAGAATGTTCAAATAAGGAATATGTTTTGTTAAGTGGTTTCCAGATACGGTCAGGTCTTACCCGGTTGAGAGTTTTTATTTATCATGCCCGTCTTTTTCAGGTTATTTAAAATTGGCCATAATTGATAAATTTCCCCTCAAAGATGTGGCTTTGATGTTAGGGAATGATGTCGCCCTAATAAATAAAACTTTCCCTATTGTATTAAATTCCGGTAATGAAATATCTGTAGTCACTCGATCGAAGGCTAGTAGTGTTGACTCGGCAGAGTCGGTAGTTGATGTTGATTTGAGTAGTTTAGATCGTAGTGATAGCTTAGTTGTAGATAGCGGTGTGTTGGATAATAAACTTAATTGGACTACTAAGGAACTTATTACAGCTCAGAAAGCAGATTTTAAAGACCTGCCAGTTGAATCTGGCGAAATTACTGATTTGACTGTCCCTCGATTTAAGATAATTAATAATATTTTGTACAGAATAAGTAGACCTTTTGATGCCATTAACGCAGGTTGTGAAATTGTTAAACAGATTATGGTTCCTTTTGTTTATCGAAAGGAGTTAATGACAATGGCTCATGAAAATGGTTTGGCTGGTCATTTTGGTGTTTTTAAAACCACTCGTAAATTGTGTGAAAGTTATTTTTGGCCTAAGATGAAAGATAATGTTAAAAAATTTGTAAATAGTTGTGATGCATGTCAAATGGTCGGGAAGCCTAATCAACCAATTCCAAAGGCACCATTACATCCTATTGCTGTTGTTTCTGAACCTTTCAGAGAGGTAATAATTGACGTGGTTGGTCCTCTGCCGAAAACTCGTAGTGGCAATCAGTATATTTTAGCAATTATGGATAGGATGTCTCGATATCCTGAGGCAATACCACTACGAAATGTAAAAACTGTTAAAATTGTTGAAGTATTAATTGAATTTTTCACCAGTTTCGGAATGCCCAAAGTAATTCAGTCCGATTGTGGGTCTAATTTTCTGAGTAAATTATTTTGGGAGAAGATGGCTGAATTAAAAATTAAACATGTGACTTCTTCTCCGTACCATCCTGAAAGTCAGGGTGTTTTGGAACGATTTCATCAAACCATGAAGTCTATGATAAAAAAATATTGTTTGGTTAATGGTTCCGAATGGGATAAGGAACTGCCTTATTTATTATTTGCATTTCGGTCAGTGCCGAGTCAATCTTTAGGATTTTCACCTTTCAGCCTTATTTTTTGGTCATTGTGTGCGTGGTCCATTGGATGTGGTTCGTGAATCTTGGGAGGGGGACGCCCCTGATATAAATTTATAATATTATGTTAGTAATTTGGGTGATAAATTAACGAAGGCTTGGAAGTTTGCTGGAGAAAATTTATTGTGTAGCCAAAAGAAAATGAAATACTTTTTTGACAGAAAGACTTAGAAGCGTAATTTTGTAGTGGGTGATAATGTTTTCGTATTGCTTCCCATTCCAGGAAACCCTTTAAAAGCTTCATTTTCAGGACCGTGGAAAATTTTAAAGAAATTAAGTGATGTTAATTATTTAGTTGAAACTCCTGAAAGGAGGAGACCCTACAAACTGTGTCACATAAATATGTTAAAAGTTTATAAAGGTCGTGACAAAGTTATTCCCGTGGCATTAGTTGGTGATACTACAAAGTGTAATGGTATTAATTCTTTTTCTTTTCCAGACGTGAGTAATTTTGATGATGATTGTTTTGATGGTGCCGAATGGCCTAATGATAATGAACATTCTTTAGAAAATTTTTCAGAAATGGTTTCACATTTGAATTTAGTAGAACAGGGATCTTTGAAAAAGTTAGTTTTTAGTTATAAGGATTTAGTTTCGGATGTTCCAGGACAGACCACTGTCCTTGAACATGATGTGGATGTGGGTAACGCAACTCCGGTAAAACAATCCCCTTACAGGTTAAATCCATTTAAAAATAATGTTGTGGATAAAGAGGTTGATTATATGTTACGACATGGGTTGATCGAACCCAGCAACAGTCCGTGGTCTTCACCTGTTGTTTTGGTAAAGAAACAGGATGGTCAATTCAGGCTTTGTTTTGATTACCGCAAAGTGAACGAGGTCATAAAGCCTGATAGTTATCCTTTACCCAGGATAGAAGACTGTATTGACAGGATAGGGAATTCAAAATATATAACTAAATTTGATTTGTTAAAGGGGTATTGGCAAGTTCCGCTGTCCAAACGGGCACAGGATTTGTCAGCGTTTGTAACGCAGCGAGGACTCTACCAATGTAAAGTAATGCCTTTTGGGATGAAGAATGCTGCTGTAAACTTTCAAAGGTTAATGAATACTTTGGTCCAAGGTTTAGAGGGGTGTGTTGTTTATATTGATGATATTGTGATTTATAGTGATGACTGGGACACCCATCTTAAACGTATTAAGGCCTTATTTCAGGTACTTAGGAAAGCTGGTTTGGTTATAAACCTCAAAAAGAGTGAGTTTGCCAAACCAAAGGATGTGTATTTGGGTCACGAAGTAGGATTTGGGAAAGTGGCTCCAAAACAGGCAAACGTAGACTCTATTAGGCATATTGAAACACCGAATTGTCGCAGGGATGTCAGAAAATTCCTTGGTTTAGTATGGTATTATCGTAGATTTGTTAAGAATTGTTCTGATATCGCTGAGCCCCTGACTAATTTATTACGTAAGAATGTGACTTTTGTATGGTCTAATGATGCCCAAAATGCCTTTGAAAAATTAAAGCAGGTCCTAATGAATTTCCCTATATTGAAAGCCCCTGATTTTGACGTTCCTTTTTCGCTTGCTACTGATGCGAGTGATGTTGGGGTTGGAGCAGTTTTGTTGCAGGAAGATGCTCATGGAGTATCTTATCCTTTTGCCTATTTCTCCAAAAAGTTATCCCCGGCACAACGGAAATACTCGACTGTAGAGAAAGAGACTTTGGGATTAATTTTAGCTGTTAATCATTTTCAGGTGTATTTATCCTCTACAGGGACTCCGATTAAAATATTAACGGATCATAATCCGTTGATTTTCTTGAACAGGTTTAGGAATAAAAATCAATGGCTGACGCGTTGGAGCCTCCTGCTCCAGGAATGGAATTTTAGCTTTTCACACATTCCAGGCAAAAGTAATGTTGTCGCTGATGCGCTGTCACGTATCAGTGACCGATCGATAGGTTGATTTGAGAAAAACCTTTTTGCTCTTCGTTAATTATTATTTGTAAAGTTGTTTTGTATATATTTATATTAGTTGATTTGATTAATCCTATAAATTTATGAAATGTACGGGTTTCCAGGTGTGTTGTAATAATGTTGTGTCAGGTGTTTGTTTTGTTTATGAAATAATTTAGGATTAAGTATTTAAGATTAAGATGTTAAATGTCGTGATTTGCAGGTTTTTCTTCGGTGTCGTCTTTGATTAAGAGCGGTTAAGGGTACTTTTGATTTCTGTTTACTTTAGTATGTGTTGTTGTTCCAGGTTAATTTTAAGGTGTTACCATTGTCTTGTGTATGTCCAGGTTAATTTTAAGGTGTTACCATTGTCTTGTGTATGTCCATTAATGATGTGCGTATTTAAGGCCCAAACCCGTTTAGTGTGAGGACGCTCTCTGAAGTGTAGAGGCACTAAAACTGAGTGAAGTGTAGTGAAAAGACGCTCTTTGAAACTCAATGAGTCGCAAAAACAAATAGTGTTGAGTAAGGACGCTCTCTGGAGTGAAAAGAGGCATTATTGGAAAGTGTTGTGAAGGGCCACAATATTGAGTGTGTAGTAAATCATTGATATGTGGACAGTGTGTTACGTTTTTTTTTTTTTTTTTTGGTGATTGATGGTTAGTTTTTATAAATCATTAATCATATACTGTTATGTCCCTGTTCTTTGTTTATGCCAATGGTCCACATTAATTCTTTCTTTACATAGCTTAGATAGGTCACGGGCTCACGGGTCTGTAGCACAGCACTGCCGTTTTTTAGGCGCTACAGGTTGGTGTATGAGTGGTGACCTTGGTTGAGGTAACACTAGCCCCATTGTGGTCAATTTATATTTTTGTTGTCGGTTATCTAGGTTTAGTCTCATAATTGGTTAGTCTTGTTAACATTGGTGCTCTGCTAACCTGTGCCCTCCACTCCACTTGTGAGTTCATGGGGATATTACCATAGTTCTTCTTAAGTTGATACTGATGTTATTTTTGGCGTGGTCAATATAAATTATTTACTTGCATTAGCTTTAAGTCTTAGTATTAAGGTTAAGATTTTATATCTATTGACTGTATTGAAAGTGGTACAAATTTTTTTGCCACTATCTCTAATCTATTTTTGCCGGCAATGTGATATAGTATTTTTAATTACTTTTTGAGTTTCGTCATTAGACTTTAATTTTTCTTATTGTCCCTGTTTTATTTCATATAGATTGAATTGCTATGTTTTCTTTTGATATTAGCATTTTAATATATTTCTTTAAATTTTGAGTTAAGTTCAATACTTTGTAGAAAAATTTTCTTGTGGAAAATTTTTTTTTGTTGGGTGAGGAGGTGTCAGTATGTGTTTAATTTAACATAAATTAATTTGTTTTGAATAAGTCACTTTGGCAGTAATTATTTTTTTGGAACGTAATGACCCTGTTTCCTCCTCCCCGACATTTCTGACTTGTTGTATAGTTTTAATTACAATGAGCTTGTTTTATTTTCACATGTGGCGTTGGCTTCTCATCCAGGAATGTGTCAGTCGTTTTCTGGACCATTAACATTGTGAGGGCTTGACTTATTTTGGATTATCACCGGATTACGAGATCTGCCTTTCTTCAGTTGCTGCTGCTGACCTCCTTTGGGAGTTTGTTTATTCTACAGTCTGAACCTTTGGTTCAGTTATTTTGCCAAGGGGACCTCTCTGCCAACTGGTAAGGTGTGATTACCTGTCGGACGGCCGTGTCCATTGATTGTCTTGCGACGTTAAAGTAATTCTTTCTTCAGTCTGCGCCCTTGGTCCAGTTATTTTGCCAAGGGGACCTCTCTTACGTTTGGTAAGGTCTTAAGAATACATATTATTCCCCTCGACCCGTGAATTGAAGGCTGTATTAGCCACTACCACCGTTTAGAGCTCACTTAAGGGAAGCAATTTATTTTTCGTTAGTGATAATATTTAGTGTGTAATAAGTTAGGTTATTCTGACTTTTCGACATTCTATTACTTTCAGGGCCCTCTCTTTAAAGTGTAATTGCATAGTCTGTCTTAATTGGTGTAAGTGTGTTTGTTATTCGATGTTTTCAGTGTGTGGTTGATTTTTGTGTTTATTTAATGTATTTTGTAAGAGGCTCAGTAGTCATTTCTTTCTAAAAGTTTCTATTAAATATTAAGGTTTTATTTTCAGTTTTTTCTTTGTCCTCCTCGATTCCATCTCTATACACTCTGTTGCGGACATTCCACCTATTGTGGACTTGGTCGTTAGTGACTTTATTTGTATTTTAAGAGACTTGTGTATGTTTGATGGGCGTGTGCCCATAACAACATGAATAAAAATAAAAAAAATACTAAAAATAAAATACTAAAAATAATGTTAAATATAAAATTTATAAAAATACTAAAATAAAAATAATAAAAATAAAAATATTAAAAATAAAAACTAAAATACTAAAAATAAAAATAAAAATAATACGAAATGACGATAAAAATACTAAAAAGAAAAACAATAATAATAAAAATAAAAATAAAAATACTGAAAATAGAAATAAAATTGCTAAAAATAAAAATACTGAAAATAAAAATATAAAAATTTCAAAAAAAATGATATGTAAATACTAAAATAAAAATATTAAAAAAATACTAAAAATAAAAATAAAACTAGATATACTAAAAATAAACGATAAAAAAAACTAAATTTATAATAAACATGAAAATACTAAAAATAAAATAAAAATACAAAAGACACCAAAAGTAATAATAAATATTAAAATACTAAATATAAACATAATAAATAATAAAAATAGAAATAAAAACACTAAAAGATTAAATAAAAATACGAAAAATCATAATGCTAAGAATAGAAATGAAAATACTAAAAATAAAAATAAAAATACTAGAAATATAAATAAAAAAATTGGAAATAATATACTTATAATCAATACATTAAAGAATAAAGAATAAAAATACTAAAAATAAATATAAAAATACTTAAAATAATATAAGTATTAAAATAAAAATAGTAAACATAAAAATAAAAATACTAGTAATAGAAATAAATATATAAATAAAAATACTAAAAATAAAGTAACTAAATAAAGAAAATAAAATATTTAATTTAAAATAAATAAAATAAAAAAAATTTACAAAAAAAACATAAAAAAAATATAAAAGTAAATAAATGAAAAATAAAAATAATGAATAAGGAAATTATTCTTATATGCAAAACTTATATGATCTTTGATTTATTTTACTGCATAATTAGGTACTGAATTCGTGAAACATAATTGTTTAATAAATCATGCATATTTTCAGATTTAATTTAACTAAATAAAATTCTGTTAAAATAAATTATCCCAAATATTAAGAAATAAAACTTAAGATATATCAAACTTTAAAAAGATAATAATAATAATAATAATAATAATAATAATAATAATAATAATAATAATAATAATAATAATAATAATAATAATAATAATAATAACAATAATAATAATAATAATAATAATAATAATAATAATAATAATAATAATAATAATAATAATAATAATAATAATAATAAAAAAGCAAAATAAATGAAATATGTGAAAATAAAAAAAAATATTCAATTTGATTATGATATTTTCCGTAGTTTTGCCCTCTTTTTGATGACTGACTTTAGTTTACCAATTACGGATATATTCTTATAACAAAGTTTTATGAGAAAAAAATTCCGTTAAGAAACAATCAAGATAAAAGTAAAGCCTGGTCATATACGTTTTGCATATAAAAATACTGTTAAGAACATTCAAGATTTCAGTCAAAAATCAATTTAAAAAATCATTAAGAAAAGGAAAATAAATGAATATGTAAAAAGTTTCAAAAATATTTCAATTTGAATATCTAATTTTTGGGGAATTTTACCTTTTTTTCATGTCTGATTTTAGGTTAACGTTTACTGATAAATGATAATAACATATTTATATAAATATAAAAAAATCAATCTGATTACGATATTTTTCGTAGTTTGACCCTCTTTTTGATGACTGATTTTACTTTACATTTTACAGATATGTTCTTATAACAAAGTTTCATGAAAAAAATCTCCGTTAAAAACAATCAAGGTAAAATGAAAGGCTATGTGACCATACACGCTTTGTATATAAAGATACTGTTAAAAACACCCAATATTCGGTAAAAAAATCATTTTTAAAAAATCATTAAGAAAAGGAAAACAAATGAAATATGTAAAAAGTTTCAAAAAAATATTTCAATATCAATACAATGTTTTTTGGAAGTTTTGCCCTCTTTTTGATGATTGATTTTAGTTTAACGTTTACTGGTATATTATTATAACAGAATGATATAAAACAATCCGTTAAAAAACAATCAATATTTAATAAAAAAAAATCAGCTTCAAAAATTACCTAAAAAAGGAAAAAGAATGTAACATAAAAAGTTTTAGAAAAATAAGTCAGTTTTGAATACAATATTTTTGGGAATTTTGCCCTCTTTATGATCAATGAATTTAGTTTAACTGTTTCAGATATATACTTATACCCGAGTTTTATTTAAAAAAAAAAACGTTAAAAACAATCAATATTTAAAGAAAATATCAGTTTAAAAAATCACCTGAAGATAGGAAAATGAATATAAAATATGAAAAGCTTAAATAAAAACTGAAATTTGAATACAATATTTTTTGGAATTTTGGCGTTTTTCTGGTGACTGATTTTATTTCAAAGGTTTCTGATATATTCTTATAACCTAGTTTTTTTTTAATTAATTTTTTAACTTTTGATTTTTTTTATTTTTTTATTTCTTTTGTTTTTATTTATTTTTATCTGTTTATTTATTTTTATCGACTTTTATTATTTTGTTTATTTTTATTTATTTCTTTTCATTTTTAAGCTTTTATTTGTTTTTTTATTTATTTTCATTAATTTCATTTTTATTTATTTGTATTTATTGATTTCTAGTTATTTTTTTTTATTTTCTTTTATTTATTTTTATTTATTATTAATTTTTATTTGTATTTTTTTTTATTTTACTAATTTTCCTTTATTTATTTTAATTTATTTTTCCTTTTATTTATTTTTTTATATTTACGAGTATTTATTTTTTAATTATTTGTATTTCTATATTTTTTGTATTTAAATTTTATTAACTTCATTAGTATTTTTATTTATTTTTATTTATTTAATTTATTTATCTTTATTTATTTCTTTGTTATATTTTATTTTTATTTATCTTATTTATTCATTATTTTTATCTATTTTTTATTTGTTTTAACTTTATTGATATATTTTTGTTTTATATTTGTTATTTATTTATTTAATTTTTTTTTTATTTTTTTTTTGTTTATTGCTTTTATTTATTTCTATTTATTTTTTGGATTTTAAAATTTTATTTATCTATTTTTATTATCTCTTTTAAATTTTATTTATACTATCTATTTTTATTTTTTTTATTTATGCAATATTATTTTTTTTATTTTATTTTTCCTTTGTTTATTAGTTATTGCTATTTATTTTTTATTTTTTTTTATTTATCTATTTTTGGTTTTTAGTATTATTAGTTTTATTTATTTAATTTATTTTTATTTATTTTTTATTTTTTATTTATTTATTCTTATTTAAATATTTTCATTTATTATCTTTTTCTCTGTTTATTTATTTATTTTTATTCAATTTTATTCACCTATTACTATTTATCTATTTTTATTAGGATTTATTTTAAATTTATTTTTTTATTATGTACTGATATTTATTTATTTATTTCTACTTATTTTTTACATTAATTTTTATTAAAACAAATAAATTAATAAGAATAAATAAATGAAAATAAATAAAATAAATTAAAATAAAACAATAAAAAAATGTTAAATAAAAAATTATTATAGATAAAAACAATTAACTAATAAAAAAATAAAAAATTAATTAATTATATATAAATAAATAAAAATGAATAACAAATAATACATAGATAAATATAAATAATTAAAAATAAATTAAACTAGATTAATATAAATACTCAATTAAATAAGTAAAAAAATAAATAAAAAACAAAATAAATAAATAAAAATTTACGTAAAAAGTAAAAATAAATAAATAAGTATCACTAAGTAATAGATAATTAAAAGTAAGAAAAATAAATAAATCTAAATAAAAAATTAGTAAAAATAAATAGGTAAAAAAATTTAATAATAATAAATAAACAAATAAAGAAAAAAATAGCCGAAAATATGTATATAAAAATAAATTAATTAAAAATAAAATAATATTAATAAAAAATAAAAAAAATAATAAAAATATAAAAATAAAAATTAATAAAACAACTAAATTATAATTAAAAATAAAAATTAATAAAATAAATAAAAGTGAAAAAAAATAAAAATAATTAAATAAAAAAAATAACACTAAATAAAAATTTAAAAAATAATAAAAAAATAAACTAAAATGAAAGAAAAATTAATAAAAATATAAATATAAATAAAATATATACACAGATAAAACCAAAAAAATTTAATAAAAAATTGATGAATAAGTAACAACAAAAAAATAAGTAAATAAATATAATTATAAATCAATAAATAAAAATAAACAAAAAAAGAGTAAATAAAAATATAAATAAGATAAATAAAAATATACTGATAAAGATATAAAAAATTAAAATCTAAAAAATAAGAAAATAAAAATAAATAAATAATATAATAATAAATATAAATGAAATAACTAAAGATAAAATTAAAATTAAAATAAATAAAGAAATATGAAATGAATTAAAATAACAAGTAAAAAATAAATAAATAAAAAAAATAACTGAAAATAAATAAAACGAATAATAATAAATACAATAAAAACATAAATGAAATAAGAAAGTTAAAACATAAAAATAAATATTAATATATAAATAAAGTAAATAAGAATAAAGAAAATGTAAGAAATAAAAATACAAACAATAATAAAAAGGTGAATAAAATAAAAAAATATATAAAAATAAATAAAAGAAAATAAATTAATAAATATCAAAATAAAAAATAAAAATTAAATAACAATAAATAAAAAAAATAAAACTGAAACATAGAATATAATAATAATAAACAAATAATAAATAAAATATAAATAAATAAAAAATAAAAAAAATAAATACATAAAGAAATAAAAAACAAAAAGTTAGGGAAAAATAATAAATAAATTAATTAAAAATAGACAAATATATAACGAGATAGATGAAAAAATTTTAAAAATTAGAAAAAATAATATTTCTTATTAAAAATAAATAAATCAATGAATCAGTGTAAAATGGATAAATATATAAAAATAAATAAATATATAAAATAATAAAATAAATAAATAAATAAAAGTAAATAAAAGATTTAAATAAATAAAAGTAAAATGATAAAAAAGAAATAAATGAAAAAATAAGTAAAACAAAATAAATACTGTATATGTAAATAAAATCAAATATAAATAATCAAATATAAATAAAATTAATGAACGTAAACAAAAATAAATAATAAACAATGAAAATAAATGAAAATAAATAATGAATATAAATAAATAAATAAATAAATAAATAAATAAATAAATAAATAAATAAATAAATAAATAAATAAATAAATAAATAAATAAATAAAAAGAAATAAACATAAATAAAACATGAATAAATAAAAATATGTAAAAAAGAAATATAAAAAATAAAACAGAATAAATAAATAAATATAAATATAAATAAACAGTAATAAAAGTAAATAGGTAAAAAATAAATATAATTAAATAAAAATAAATTTTAAAAAATCATAGAAACAAATAAAAGTAAATTATTAAAACAATAAAAAATATAAACAAAAGAATAAGTAATAATAAAAAAGAAAATAAAAAATAACTAAAATATATAAAATTATAAGAAATAATTAAATAAATAAATAAAAAGAATCAAAATAAAATTAATAAAAATAATGAATATAAAAAATGAAAACAAATAAATATAAATTCAGAAAAATTAAAAAATTAATACATATATAGCCCAAAATAAAAAAAGATAAATAAAAATAAATATATAAACATAAATAATAATAAATAAAATAAAATAAATCAATAAAATAATGAAAAATAAAAAAATAATAATGGATATAAATAAACACAAGTAAATATAAAGAAATAATAATAGATAAAAATAAAAGAAAAGAAAAAAAAATAAATAATAATATATTGAAATAAAATTATAAAATTACATAGGAAAATAAATCTAAAAACTTAATAGTAATCAAAAAATAAAATTAAATATGACTGAAAAAGGAAAATAAATAGAAAGTAATAAATAGATAATAATTAGATATAAATAAAAACAAATAAATTATTAAGAGTGAACAAATTTAAATAAGTAAAAATAAATTAATGTAAATTAAATAAATAAATAAATATAAATAAAAATTAAAACATAAATGATAATAAAAAATAAATAGATAAAGATACGTTAAAAATAGATATTAAATAAATAAATAAAATAAGATAAATAAATAAAAAAAAATAAAAACAAGTAAATAATACATAAATAGGAATAAAAAATTAAAAATAAATAAACATAAATAAATTAATAAAAATAGTTACAAATAATAAATAAAATTTAAAAAATAAATGAAAATAGATAAAAAAATAACGAAATAAATAAAAAGAAGAAAATGAATAGAAATAAATAAATAAAAATAAATATAAATAAACAAATAAAAAATAATTAAAAATAAAAAAGAATAATTAAAAATAAATAAATAATAATAAAGAAGTATATAACGTTGAATAAAAATAAATAAATACATAAAGAAAAAAAGAAATAAAGATATAAATAAAAATAAGTAAATAAAAATAATATAAACTAAATAAAAATAAATAATATATATGAAAATAAATAAATAAAAATGAAAAATAAAAATCAGTAAAACTATAAATAAATAAAACTAAATAAAATTAAATAAAAATGCCTAACAATTAATTAATAATAAATAAAAATAAAAATAAACTATGAAAAATAGTTAAATAAATGAATAAAAATAAATATATAAATATATGTGTGCAAGTAAATAAATAAAAAATAACACTAATAAAAACTAGGTAAATAAAATAAATAAGATAAACAAAAATAATAGATTAAAATAAAAAAAATAAACGAAATAAATAAATAAAACAGGTTATAATAAAAATAAATGAATAAAAATATAAAATAAAAAAATTAAAAATAAGAAAATAAATGAAAATATATAAATGAAAAAATGAAAAAAATAAATAAATGAAAATAAATAAAATAAATAAAAAATAAAAATAAATAATTAAATGAAAATAAATAAATAAATAAACTAAAATAAATAAATATATAAATATAAAGAAAGAAATGAATACAAAAATACCTAAATAAATAAATATAAATATATAATTAAATAAAATAAATAAATAATTTAGTTAATCAATTATTTATTCAAAATAAACAAAGAAAAATAAAAATTAAATAAACACAAATAAATAATACAAGTAAATAAATAAAATAGCAAATAACAATTTTTTAAAAATATATAAAAAATAAAAATAAATAATTATAAATAAATAAATAAAAATAAAGATAAATAATTATATATAAATAAATAAAAATAAAAATAAGTAATTATAGATATATTTAAATAAAAAGAAATAAAACAAATTAAATAAATAGAAATAAATAAAATAAACAATAAATAAATAAATATTAAAATATGAATAGCAAAACATAAAAATGAAAATAAATAAATAAAAATAAATTAAATAAATAAAATAATTATTAAAATAAATAAAAGTAAATAAAAATTATTTAAAGTAAATAAAAAATAAATATAAGTAAAAATAAAAAAAAAATAATAAATAAAAAGAAAACAAATAATAAATAAAAACAAAACAAATAAAAAAATAAATAAAAATTAAAACTAAACCCAAAAATTAAATAAACAAATAAATATAAATTAATACATAAATGAATGAAAGAAATTTCAAAACAAGGAAATAATAATAAATGAATTAACAAAAAATAAATTAATAAATAAATATAGAAATAAGAAAAAATGCAAAAATAATAAAAAATGAGGAAAAAATAATAAATTAAATAATAAAAAATAAATCAATTAATAAATAATTAAAAAATACATTCAAATAAACAGGAAACAAACATAAGAAAATTAAATAAACAATGATGTATAATAAATGAAAATAAATAAATAAAATAAAAGAAATAAATGTAAAATAATAAATAAAACAATAAATCAAACTATATAAAATTAAAATAAAATAAATAAACTTCATAAAAATAAATAATTAAACGCACATAAAATAAAAATATATATTAAATAAAAAGGAGTGAAATTTAAGAATAAAAATAAATAAAAATAAATAGAGATTTAATGAAGAAAAATAAATGAAAAATAAATGAAAATAATTAAATAAAAAAAAAATTATTAGGTAAAAATAAGTGAATAAAAATTAACATAAGTAAAAAAAAATATAAATAAATAAATGTAAATAAATTAAAATGAAAAAATAGATATATAAAAAAATTAAAAGAGATTAATAAATCAGTAAAAATAAATAAAATATAAAAAACAAATACATAAAAAACAAATTAAAAACAGAAATAAATAAAAAATATATGAAAATTAATAAATAGAAATAGAAATAAAAATAAATAAATAAAAATAGATAAATAAAAATAAATTAAAATACATAAAAATAAATAATCTAAAATAACAATTGGTAATCAAGAAATATAAATAAAAATAAAAAACTAACAAAATAATAATAAAGAAAAATAAATGAAAATAATTCAATAAAAATAAATATTAATAAATAGATAATATTGAAAAATATACAAAATAAATATAAATAAAAAAAATAATAAAAATTAATAAAAATAAATAAGTCAAAATTAAAAAACCCAAAAATTAATAGATAAATGAATAGAATTAAATTCAGATAAATAAATAAGATTAATAAAAATAAATAAATAAAATCATATAAAATTGATAAATACAAAAAAATAAATAATAATTATAAAAATAAATAAATAATTAAAAATAAAAAACTAATTAAATAAAAATAATTAAATAATGGATAGATAATTAAATAATACAAATAAATAAAAATAAATACATAATAATACAAAAATAAATATCATAATTAAAAATAAATAAATATATAAATATATAAAATTAAACTCAACAAATAAAA
>JANJGK010000253.1:987500-1015000 GCA_039081455.1 Macrobrachium rosenbergii | reverse complement strand
TTATGAGAATATATCCGTAAACAGTAAACTAAATTCAGTTATCAAAAACAGGGCAAAACTGCGAAAAATATCGTAATCAAATTATATTTTTTTTACTTTCAACATATTTCATTTATTTTCCCTTTTTTTAAATGATTTTTAAATTGATTTTAGTTTCAAATCATGAATGTTTTTATGCGATTTTTGAAGTTGATTTTTAACTTAAATATTGATTGTGTTTTCACGGATTTTTTTTATAATTCTCTTATCAAAAGAGGGCAAAACTCCCCAAAAATAAATTATCGTATTCAAATTGAAATATTTTTTAAAAACTTTTTACGTATTTCATTTGCTTTCCTTTTCTTATTGATTTTTGAAACTGATTTTTTACTGAAATTTTGAATGTTTTTAACAGTATTTTTATATACAAAATGTATACAGCCACGTAGTCTTATATTTTAAATTGATTGCTTTTTAATGGAGAAATTTTTCACAAAACGTTGTTATAAGAGTATATCCGTAAACGTTATACTAAAATCAGTCATTAAAAAGAAGGTAAAACTATAAAAAATATCGTTTTCAAATTGAATTTTTTTTCTACTTTTTACATATTTCATTTATTTTCCGTTTTTAATGATTTTTTTTATTCATTTTTGACTTAAATCTTGAATGTTTTTAGCGATATCTTTTATATGAAAAAATTATATAAATTATATTTTATTGTATAATTTAGGTACTGAATTCGAGAAGCATTATTTTTATCATATTAAATCATGAATACTTTTAGATTTAATTCTACTGAATAAAATTCTATTTAAAAATTATACCAAATATAAAGAAATTAACTTTAACATATATAAAATTTTAACCCTTAAGGGATGGAGTGTGAAGTAAAACAGGATTGGGGAGATGGATGGATTGAGCCTGAGTGAAACAGTATTACGTAACACTGATTATGGCAAGAATGGGGCGAGAGGGAGGTGCCAGTACTTCTATATGCTATAAACTCACTAATGGCAACTTTTATACTGACCTGAGAGTCGTACCAGTGCTGCAATAGACGTCTTTCCAGCCATCAGTAATGCTTGTGACTTGAAGGGGGAAGTACTGCATCTCTCTCTCACATGAGTCTTTTTGTAAATTTGCGTGTAAATATACGAAGGGGTTGCTGTTGATTTTTGTTTTCGTCTTTTACGATAGTATGTCGGTTGTAAATGTAATTTTACAAAGAAAAATGAAAAGAAATATTAGAAAAACCATGTAAAAGTAAAAAAAAAAAAAAATAGGTTACGAATCTTCCCTTTCGTAAATTTACGTGAATATTTTTCAACAAATATGCAAAAAAATTGTTACTGCGTCTATTTCTTATCTGTTTTGATATTGTGTGAGCAGTAATAATAATTTTACAAAATACAAAAAATTTATTTATTAGAAAAACATATAAGTTGGTAAAATTTACGATTGTCTTATAAATAGTCATTTTCAACTTCTCGTGGAAGGTAGGTAAAATTTTTTAGAATTTTTTTTTTTATTTATACAGTGTAAATGTACGTATCATTCTCTTTCCATTGACGTGATTTTTTTTTATTTTGCCGACCTCCTGAAACTTTTCATGTTACATTCTTTTTCCTTTTTCTAGGTCGTTTTTGAAGTTGATTTTCACTTAAATATTGGTTGTTTTTAAGGAAGTTTTTTTTTATATAATTCTGTTATAATAATATACCTGTGAACGTTAAACTAAAATCAGTGCTCAAAAACAGGGCAAAACTCCCAAAAATATTGCATTGAAATTGAATTATTTTTTAAACTTTTTACACATTTCATTCATTTTCCTTTTCTTAATGATTTTTTAAATAGATTTTTGACTAAAATCTGAACGTTTTTAACAGTATTTTTACCTAGATTGTTTTTTAACGGAGATTTTGTTCATAAAACTTTGTTATAAGAATAAACCCGTAAACGGTAAACTAAAATCAGTCATCAAAAAGAGGGGAAAACTACAAAATATATCGTAATCAAATTGAATTTTTTTTTTACTTTTTATATATTTTATTTATTTTCCTTTTTTTATGATTTTTAAGTTGATATTTGTCTTAAATATTGAATGTTTATTAGGAGATTTTTGAAGTTTATTTTTTACTAAAATTTTGATTGTTTTTTTAACGGATTTATTTATATAATTATGCGACTGTTAAACTAAAATCAGTCATCAAAAAGAGGGCAAAATTCCCCCAAAATTAGTTTTTCAAATTAAATTATCTTTGAAACTTACATATTTCATTCATTTTCGTTTTCTTAATGATTTTTTAATTTGATTTTTGACTGAAGTCTTGAAAGTTTTTACCAGTATTTTTATATACAAAACGTATATGACCATTTAGCCTTTAATTTTATCTTGATTGTTTTTTAACGGAGATTTTTTCATAAAAATTTGTTATAAGAATATATCCGTAATCGGTAAACTAAAATCATTCATCAAAAACAGGGGAAAACTACGAAAAATATCGCAACCAAATTGAACATTTTTTTTTTTTTACTTTTTACATATTTCCTTTATTTTCAATTTAAAAAAATATATTTATTATTATTATTATTATTATTATTATTATTATTATTATTATTATTATTATTATTATTATTATTATTATTATTATTATTATTATTATTATTATTATTATTATTATTATTATTATTGCATTTTTAGAATTTGATATAAATATCAAATTTTATTTCTTGATGTTTGGTATAATTTACTCTAACAAAATTTTATTTAGTAGAATTAAATAAAAAAATATAAGAGTCTATTATGATAAAAATAATATTTCAAGAATTCAGTAGCTACATTTTGCAATAAAATAAAATTAAATACCATATAACTTTTGCATATAAAAGTAATTTATTATTTATTTTTTTTATTTTCCATTTATTAACTTTTACCAATTTATTTATTTAAATTTATTTACAGACTTTTACTTTATTTTATTTATTTTAAATTACATATTTTTTTATTTTTTTTTTATTTTTATATAATTATTTGTATTTATTTTTATTTTTTGTTTATCATATTTATTTTTATTTATTTTATATTATTTCATATTTATTTATTTTTATTTATATATCATCACTCATTTAATTGTTCTTTATTTATTTATTCATAACTATTCAATTTTATTAACTTATTTATTATTATTTATTGATCTTTACTTATTTTCATTAATTTTTATTATACTTATTTTTTATTTACCATATATTTATGTGCTTATTTACTTTTGTTTTCATTTATTTATTTTTAATTATTTTTATTTATTTATTTGGTCATTTTTATTTATCTATTTTAATTTATTTTTATTAATTTTATTTATTAAATTTAATTTTATTTAATTATATATTCATTTATTTTAAATATTTATATTTATTTTTGTAGTATTATGTGTTCATTTTAATTTATTTGTTTTATAGAATTATCTATTTATTATTTTCATATTTTTATTTATTTATTTATTCATTTATTTTAATTTTTTTTTACTTTTAATTATTATTATTTTTTTGTATTTATAATTTTTTTTTAATTTTTTGTTATTTTTTTTATTAATTTTGTGTATTTATCTCCATTTAATTCTATTTACTTCTTTTTATTTATTTTTTTTTATATTTTTTACTTATTTTTATTAATTTTATGTATTTATTATATTTATATTTATTTTAGATTTTCATTTTTACTTAATATGGTTTAGTTATTGTTATTTCTTTTTATTTAATAATTTTTGTTTATTTTTATTTATTGTTATGTATTTTTAATTATTTATTTTTATCTTATTTGTTTTAATTATTTATTTTCATATATTTTTATCTATTCATTTTATCTATCTATTTTTATTTATTTTTATTTCTTATTTTTTTATTTTTTCCATTTTCTTGAATTTATTAATATATTTATTTTTTTTATTTTTTTATTTATATTTTATTACTATTTTTTCATTCATTTATATTTTTATTTATTAATTTTTATTGATTTACTTTTTTTTATTAAATATTTATATTTATTTTTATTAATTTTCCTTTACTTATTTTTACCTAATATTTCTTTTTTATTTTAAATTATTTTTATTAAATTATATATTTTTATTTATATATATTTTTATTTATTTATTTTCATTCTTATTTTTATTCATTTATATTTATTTTTCGTTAGTTATTTTTTTTATTTACTTAATTTTCCTCCTTATCTTTATTTAATTTTATATTTTTATTTTTATTTGTGTTTAATTATTTATTTTTTTAGTTTTATTTATTATTATTTAATTTTATATAGTTTTATTTATTTAGTTTTATTTATTTATTTATTATTATTATTCTTTATGTACTTTTATTTATTTTTTTATTTTATTTACTTAATTTTATTTATTTATATATCCTTGTTAATTTAATTATTTTATATTTATTTTCCTATTTATTTTTATGTATTTTTTATTTATTTATTAATTATTTATTTTTATTAACTAATTTATTATTTTTTCCTCATTCTTTCTTGGTTTTTCATTCTTATTTTTCAATTATATATTTTTTATTTATTTTTTATTAGTTAATTATTATTAATCCCTCGTTTTTAATTTGTTTTTCATTTATATATGTATTAATTTTTATTTATTCGTTTATTTAATTTTTGTTATTTTATATTTTCATTTATTTTCTATTTACTGTTTATCTATTTTTTTTATTCATTTATCAATTTTTTGTTCAGTTTTTTTTTTTATTTATTTTTTATTTATTTTTTTTATTTTTATTTATATTTTTCTTTAATTTATTTTTATTATTTCTTTTATTTTATTTATATTTTATATTTTTTAACTAGTTTAACACTAGAATGCCCGATGGATTACTTTAGGCATTAATTTTTTAGTTTTTTTAGTGGATGCCCAAGGGAGTCATTTTGACTCCTTTCAGCGGGACTCAAGTAAAAAAATGTAAGTCTCGCTTTCTAATCATTTTTACATTACGTATTCAAGACTCTAATATAATGGTTGTTTCCTTAGAGGCCTACAGATTTCTTCCTTCCAGATTTCCTAATTTTTTCGAGTCATTTTCCTCATGATCAAATTTCCTACGTGCAGCATTCAAGTAACATCATACTTGAACATTCCATTATCCTTGTATGAATACAAGTATTGGTTAGCTGCAGATAAGGAGAGTAAATATCTGGTGAATGGTTTTCCTTACGTAGGGAAAGAAGAGCATCGTCCTACAGAAGAGAGGGTTGCTGATTATGTGGTCATGCGACTAATGGAGCCCTATTTGAACAAAGGGAGAAATGTCACAACAGACAACTATTTTACATCTGTCAACTTAGCCAAGCAACTAAAGAAAAAGGGAACCAGTATAATAGGGACTATGAATAAAAACAGAAGAGAAGTGCCTGTCAAAGTGAAAACCATGAAAGACAAGTTCTACTCAACTAAGATTTACAAGTCTGATGATATGACTCTAACAGTTTATCAAGGAAAAGCTAAAAAAAATGTTGTTGTTCTTAGCACTCTCCATCAAGAAGTTGCTCTAACCAATAATGCACAGAAGACACCAGGAACAATCAAATGTTACAACAATACTAAACATGGAGTTGACATTTTGGGCCAAATGGCTCGAAAGTATTCAGTGAGAACAAGCACAAGGCGGTGGCCTGTACATTCTTTTCAAAACACCTTGGACCTGGCAGCAATAAATGCATGGGCTATTTATAAGGAAGTGACAAATGAAAAAATTACCAGGAAAGAGTTCCTTGAACAATTGTCAGAGGAATTAGCAGAGGTAAATATACAGTCAAGAAAGAAATTAGATGAAAAGGGAAATAAACAAGGAAATTGAGAAAACAATGACCAAAGAGGAGACCTAAAGAAGTACTGCCAAGTGAAGACTCATTGTAAGAAGAATCGCACTATTGGTAGTTGCACGAAATGTAAAAAACCCTTATGTGGTACTTGTACTGCAGAAAACATGCGCATGTGTAAAAGATGTGATATTGTGACAAAGACTCAAATTGTAATTCATTTAGCTGCACATTGTACAATTACTAGGCTACCTATTTATCTTTCTTCATGTCTGCAAAAATTGGAATACAAGGTACATTCCCAAAATTATAACAAAAATAAAACTTATACTAGCCTAATCAACCGCTTATGATTTTTACCTGGGACCAATGACATGAGAATTTTCATGCAATAAAATTACACTGTTTGTATACATGATAATAGCGAATGTAAAAAATTAAAATACAGTTAAGATATTTCATTAAATATTAAAAAGTATATAGGGGTCAAAATGACTTTGACTAGGAATTCAAATACACCACTAAATTTAAGCATCCTTAATCATAACAAAAGAACATTATAAGCAATAATATTACATTGCTTGTATACAAAACTGTAAAGAACGTGAGAAATAATAATAAAATGCAAAATATTTCAGGAAATAACTATAAAAAACATAGGAGTCAAAATGACTCCCTTTGGGCATTCAGGCACATTCCTAGATCTGGGCATCCTAGTGTTAATTAATTCTTTATTTACTGTTATTTATTTTATTTATTTTATTTATATTTATTTATTTTTATTTGTATGTGTTTTTATTTATGGTTTTATTGTTATAATATTTTTGTTTAATTGTATTCAGTAATTCAATTGATTTCATTTCTTTTTATTTACCTAATTTGTTTTATTTCTTTTTATTAAATATATTTTTTTATTTATTTTTATTTTTATTTATTTATTTATATGTTTTTTTATTTTCTTTCTATTTATTTTATTTATTTATTTTTATTTATCTATTTGTATTTATTTATTTATTTATTTTATTTATTTCTTTTTACTTTACAATTTATTAATTAATTCATTAATTTTTTTTATTTAATTCTTTATTTATATTTATTTAAAAATTAGTTCTTTATTTACTTATTCATTTATTCACTTGTTCATTTATATTTATTCATTTATTTTTTTTTCGTTTATTAGTTTTTATTTCTTATTTATTTTATTTATTTTTTTATTTGTATTTTTTATTTTATATTTATTTTTTTATTTTTATTTATTCTTTTACTTTATTTTTTAATGTTAATTTTTATTTATTTATGTTTATTTATTATAATTTACTTTATTTATTTGTTTCGTTTATTTATTTATTTACTAATTTATTTTTATCTATTAATTCTTTTATCTTGTTAATTTTCACTTCCTTTTTTTATTTGTGTTTATTTTTAATTTTTTTTTTTATTTATTTATTTAACATTATTTTTAATCGTTTATTTTTTTGTCTTTTATTTTTTATTTTATTTTTATGTATTTTTTTATTGATTTTCTATTTAGTTTTCTTTTATTCTTTTGTTTAGTTTAATTATTTTTATTTTTTACTTTCATTTGTTTTTATTTTTCTTACTTTTATTTATTGTTATATCTTTTTATTGTTTTTTATTTAGTTATTTTATTTTTATTACTTACTTATTCTTATTTATATATCTTCATTTCTTTTATCTTTCTTTAGAGATAATCTATTTTTAGTCAATGGTATAAACTGTACTTAATCATTATTATTTATTTTAATTTTTTTATTTACATTCATTTTTAATTATTTATTTTTATTTATTTATTTTTTATTTATTTATTTGGTTATTTTTATTTAGCTATTTTCATTTATTTTTATTGTTTTATTTATTAATTTTAATTATTTTTATGTATTTATTTATTTTTCATTACTTATACTTATTTATGCATTATTTATTTGTTTTTTAATTATTTTCTATTTACTTATTTTTTTATTTATTATATATTTTTATATATCTTAATTTTTTTTTTATTTTTATCGTCATTTCTTATTTTTTTATTTATTTTCATTTATTTAATTTATATTAAATTGTTTTTATCTATTTTGATTGATTATTTTTTATTTTTTTATTTTATCTTTGCACTATTTATTTATTACTTTCTATTTATTTTCCTTATCTCAGTATTTTTTTTTATAATTATTTAGCTTTTTATTTTTAGATTTTATTGTTATTTTATATTTTATTCTAATATATATTGATTCATTTGTTACTATTGATTTTTGTTTATTTAGTTCAATTATTTTCATTTATTTTTATTTCTTTCTGTTTATTTATTTTTATTTATGTTTATCCATTATTGTGTTTTATTTTATTTATGATTATTTATTTTAATATATTTATATTTACTGATTTGTTTTTTATTTCAACTTTTTTCATGTATTTTTTTTACTTATATTTTTTTTTAATATTTATTGATTTATTAATTTCTTTTTAATATCTTTTATTTATTTATCTATTTTTTTCATTTTTTTGCATTTTTATTTACTGTATTTTTATTTACTTGTTATTTTTCATTCATTTGTTTATATTTTTTATCATTTTTTTGTTATTTATTTTTATTTCTTTTTATTAATTTTTTTATTTATTTATTTTTATTTATTTTCATTTAATTATATTTATTTACATATATATTATTTATTTTTATTTATTCTCATTTTTTATTTATTTATTTTTGTGTATTTATATTTATATTAATTTACTTATTCAATTTTATTTTCTATGTTTATATATATTTTTCAATTATGTTATTTATTTTTATTTATTTATTTCATTAACCTTATTTATTTTTTATTATTTTTATTTCATTTTATTTATATATGTTTATTTTGTTTTATTTATTTATTTATTTATTTTTTATTATTTTAATTTCATTTATTTTCATTTATTTTTATTTATCTATTTTCATTTATTTACTTAATTATCTTATTTTATATATATTTTTTTTACTTTTTATATATTTATCTATTTTAAATTCATAGATTGGTTGATTTTTTTTTTATAAAAAATATTTATTATTTTTTCCAACTTTTAAATTTTTTTATATATTTTATATAATTTTCTATTTATTTATATTTTTTTATTTATTTATTTTTATTTATATATTTTCACTTATTTTTTCTTTATTTGTTTATTTACTTTTATTAAATTTTATTTACATATTTATTATTGTTAATTTTTTATTTAGATGTATTTTTTTTATTTCCTTTTAATTTTTTATTTCTTAGCGACATTTATTTATTTATTTTTATTTATTTATTTACATTAATTTTTATTTGTTTATTTTATATATTTTTATTTATTTTTTATTGATTTGGTTATTTTATTAATCAATTTTCATTTGTTTTTTATTAATTTTATTTATCAAGTTCAAGATTTTATTTATTAATTTATTTAGATTTATTATTTTTTATTTTTTAGAATTATTTATATATTATTATTTATTAATTTTTATTTATTTCTATTTAATTATTTATTTGTATATTTATTATTTATATATTTTTATTTATTATTATTTTTTTATATTTATCATTGTTTATTTTCTAATTGTTTTAATTATTTTAATATATTTTTTATAGTTATTAATTTTTTTATTTATTCTTCTTATTTTATTTGTATTAATAAAAGTAACCAAATAAATAAATGGTGATAAATATAAAAAATAAATAGAAATAAATAACTGAATATCAATGCATGATAAATAAACAAAAATAGATGAAAAAATATAAATAAAGAATAGTTAAATAATAATAAATGAGTAAATGAAATTGAATAAAAATAAAAAAAAGATATACAGAGAAAAATAAAATAAATGAAAATATACAGGAAAAATAAAAAAAAATACTTTAAAATAAATAAAATAAATAAAACTGAAAAACAAAGATAATAAAATAAATAAAAATAATACAAAAATAAATAAATAAAAATAAAAAATAATCAATTACCAACAATAAAAAAGTAAATGTAATAGTAAATAAATCAAAATACATATATAAATAAAAAAATAATGAAAATAAATAGAAAAATAAATAAAAACATAAAAACAAAAATAAACAAATAAAAATAAATAAAAGTAGGTAAAAATAAATAAATGGATAAAAATAAATTAAAAAATGATAAATAAAATAATAAAAAGTATAAAAAGTTAAATGAAAATTGATTTAGAAAAAACTAAGCTATAAGAATATATCAGTAAACGTTGAAATCCCAGTCATCAAAAAGAATGCAAAATTCCGAAAAGTATTGTATTCCAATATAAAAGTTTTTATTTTAGCTCTTTATATGTTACATTCATTTTCCTGTTTTTAGGTGATTTTTTAAATTGATTTTTATTTGTAATTTTTTTTTATTTTATCTGTTCACTATAGATTTATTACTTTCCATTTATTTTCTTTTTTTCAGTCATTATTAATTGTATTTATTGATTATTTTTTCTATTTTATTTTATATTGTTATTTTAATATAATATTACTTATTAATTATTATTGATTTTTGTTTTTTATTTTCTATTATTTTTATTTGTCATTATTTCTTTCTATTTATTTTATTTATTTATTTTCTTTCATTTATTATTATTTATTTTAATATATCTATTTTTATTTATTTGTTTTTTATTTTAACTTTTACATACAATTTAATTTGTTTTTGTTTTTATCTTTTATTTTTATATTTATCTAGTTTTATTTAATTTCTTTTAATACCTTTTATTTATTTATCTAATTATTCTTTTTATTTTTTACATTTTTATTTATTTTATTAATATTCACTCATTTATTATTATATATGCATTTGTTTATATTTTTTTATTATTTTCATTAATTCATTTTTATTTGTTTTTATTATTTTTTTAAATGTTTATTTTTATTTATTTTTATTTAATGATATTTATTTATATATTATTTATTCTATTTTTTTATTTATTTTATTTTTATTTATTTTAGTTTATTTATATTTATATTAACTTACTTATTATTTTTTTCTTATTTTTATTCTTTTTTTTAATTATCTGTATCTCTTTTTATTTACTTATTTATATATTTATTTATTTTATATTTATTTTATTTTATTTACATATAATTATTTTGTTTTATTTATTTACTTTTTTATTTATTTCTTTTTTATTATTTTATTTTTATTTAATTTTCATTTATTTTTATTTGTTTATTTTTTTTTTATTTTTATTTATTTATTTATTTATTTATTTATTTATTTATTTGATTTTATATATTATTTATTTTTTATGTTACTCATCTTTTTATTTATTTTTTATTTAATTTTATTTATTTATTTATTTATTTATTTAGTCATTTAATTTTATTTATTGACTATTTTTTTAGTTTTTTTATTTTATTTTTTATGTTATTTTAAACTCTTATTTTAATATATTATTACTTACTTATTATTATTGGTTTTTATTTTTTTATTTTCTATTTTTTTTATTTATCATAATTTCTTTCACTTTATTTATTTTTATTTTTATTTATTCACTATTATTTATTTATTTTTATTTATTAATTTTATTTTATTTATTATTATTTATTTTTATTTATTTGTTTTTATTTTAACTTTTATATGTATTTTTTATTTGTTTTTGTTTATTATTTTTTATATTTTTTTATATTTTGTAAATTATATTTTATTTATTTTAGTATATTTTATTTATTTATCAAATTATTTTATTATTTTTATATTTCTTTATTTTATTATTTATAAATTTATTATTATTTCTTCATTTGTTTATATTTTTTCTATTATTTTAGTAATTAATTTTTAATTGTTTTTATTGTTTTTTTATTTATTTATTTTTAGTTATTTTTATTTAATGATATTTATTTATAGATATTATTTATTCTTATTTATTAAATTTTTTATTTATTTATTTTTATTGCTTTTAGTTTATTTATATTTTATTAATTTATTTATTATTTTTTAATTATTTCTATTAATTTTTTTACTATCTTAATCTCTTTTTATTTATTTATTTCTATTTATTTTTTTATTATTTTATTTTTATTTATTTTCATTTATTTTTATTTGCCAATTTTTTTTTTATTTATTTACTTATTTATTTTATTTATTTGATTATACATATATTCTTTTTATATATGTTTATCTATTTTAAAATGATTGATTTATTTATTTCTTTTATTTTTAAAAACATTTATTATTTTTTTGTTTTTTTTTATTTATTTCATTAATTTATTTATTTATGTCATATAATATTTTATTAATTTTTTCATTATTTTCTTCATTCATGTATTTATTTTTTTATTTATTTATTGATTTAAATTTTATTTATTATTTATTAATTTTTATTTTATTCTATCTTTTTTATTTTTATTTATTCATTATTTATTAATATTTTTTATAATTTTTCTTTTTTATTTTCATTTTTTTATATATTATTTATTTATTTATGTTATTTATCTTTTCAATTATTTTTTTATTTTTTTCATTTTTTTTAATTACTTATCTATTATTATTTATTTTTATTTATTACCTTTTTTGTATTAACTATTTATTTTTATTATTATTTATTTTATTTATTTTCTTTTATTTATTTTTATTTATTTACTTATTTTGTTATTTTTATTTATATTTATTTATTATTTTTATTGTTTTATTTTTTTTTTATTTTAATTTTTATATCTTTATATGTTTTCCTTCATAAATTTTATTTTTTCATCATTATTTATTTATTTATTTTTATTACTTATTTTTATTATTCATTTACTCTTATTTCTGTTTGTTTTTATTTATTAATTTGTATTTATATTTATTTATTTATTTTTTATTTTTATATATTCATTAATTTTTCTAATTCATTTATTTTTGTTTTAATTTATTATATATTTATATATTTTTTTTGTTTTTATTCATTTTTGTTTTGTTTTATATTTCTTTATTTTTTTATTTCATTATCATTTATTTTTTTTTGTTTTATGTATTTCATTTATTTATTTTCATTTTTACTTTTATTTATTTTTTTATTTTTATTGATTTTTATTTTTAAATTTTCATTTATTTATCTAATTTTATTTTGTTTATGCTTTTTGTATTTATTTATTTTTATTTTTATGTATTTTTTTTATTTATTTTTATTTTTAATTTGTTTTTATTTGTCTTTATTTAATTTTTCTATATATCATTATTATTAATTTATATATATTTTATATTATTTTTTATTTATATATTTTTATTTATTTTATTTCTTTATTTGTTTATTTATTTAATTTTATTTTCATTTACATATATATTTTAATTCAATTTTAATTAAATGTATATATTTTTTATTTACTTTTTCTTATTTATTTCCTAGTGATATTTATTTATTTATTTTTATCTATTTTTTATTTATTTATTTATTTAGTTATTTTATTAATCTATTTTAATGTGTTTTCATTCATTTTATTTATAAATTTTAATATTTTTTATTTATTTATATTTATTTTTTATTATTTATAATTATTTATGTATTATAATTTATTAATTTACATTTATTTATGTTTAATTATTTTTTATTAATTTATTTATTTATTTACAATTTATATATTTTTATTTATCAGTTTTTTGTATTTAACATTGTTTATTTTCTCATTGTTTTGATTATTTTAATTCTTTTTATTGTTATTGATTTTTTTTATTTTTCTTAATTTATTTGTATTAATAAAAATAGCCAAATAAATAAATACAATAAACGTAAAAAAAATAGAAATAGATAAATGAATATCCGTATGTGATGATTAAACAAAAATAAATAAAAATAAATTTAAACAAAATATAGTGAAATAATAATAACTAAGTAAATAAAATTGAATAAAAGTAAATAAATAAATATAGAAAAATAAAATAAATGAAAATATATAAAAAGAAATAAAAATAAGAAAGAATATAAAACAAATAGAAATAAAAACATAAATAAAACTAATAAAACTAAAATATAAAATAATAAATAAAAATATATAATAATAAATAATCAAAACTAAAAAAGTAAAAATAAAAATAAATAAATAAGAATATATAAAAAAACAAAAATAAATAAAACTAAATAAAAATTAAATGGTGAAATAAAAATAAAACAAATAAATAAACAAATCTAAAACAAAAATGAATGTATAAAATAAAAAATAAATAAAAATAATGAATAGATATAATTAAATAAATTAGATAAATGAAAAAATAAATAAATAAGAAACAAAGAAAAATAAATTAATTACATAAAAATAAATAAAAATACACTAAGGAGATCTAAAAATTAAATTACAAAAATATGTAAAATTAAAAATAAATAAGATAAATAAATCATTATAAATAAAAGAAATAAATGTAACAAAAACAAATCAAAATAAATAAATAAAAATTAATAAAATAAATAGAAACCACAAATAAAAATTAATAAAATAAATAGAAACCACAAATAAAAATTAACAAATAAATGAAATTCAATAAAAATACATAAAATTTATAAAAAAAAATAAAATTAATAAATAAATGAAAATAAATCGAAAAATAAGTATAAACATAAAAATAAATAAAATAAATCAAAGTAGACAAAATAAATAAAATAAAATAATAAATAAAAAATAAACAAAATATAAAGCTAAATAAAAATTATTTAAAAACTAGGTGATAAGAATATATAAAAAAAAAAGTTGCACTAAAATTAGTCATCAAAAAGAAGGCAAAATTCCATAAATATTTTATTCAAATTAATAAGTTTTTATTTTACCTTTTTATAAGTTATATTAATTTTCCTAATTTTAGGTGAGTTTTTAAATTGATTTGTCCTTTAATTATTGATTGTTTTTTTTAATAAAACTCGTTAAAGGAATATATCTGAAAAAGATAAACTAAATTCATTGATCATAATGAGGGCAAAAGTCCCAAAAATACTGTATTCAAAATGGACATATTTTTGTTAAAACTTTCCATGTTACATTCCTTTTCCTTTTTGTAGGTGATTTTTGAATTTGATTTTATACTTAAATATTGATTGTTTTAACGACGTTTTTTAAATATACAATTCTGTTATAATAATATATCAGTAAACGTTAAACGAATATTAGTCATCAAAAAGAGGGCAAAACTCCCAAAAATTTTATAAATTTAAATAATTTTACATATTTCATCTATTTTCATTTTTAGGAAAAAATAATAAATAAATTAATAGAAATTAAACGAGCAAATAAAAAATAAATAAATAAATAGTTAAATCACTAAAAAAAGGAAAATAGATATAAAATATATGTAAATATATATAAAATAATTAAATAAATAAAGATAGGTAAATGATTAAAAAAAATAAAAATAAAATAATAAAAAGAAATAAATAAAAACACAATAAATTAATAAATGAAAAATAGATATGTATAAATAAAATTATATACAAAAAATAAAAATAACTAAGATTAATAAAACAAATAAGCAAAAATAAAAAAAATAGAAATAAATAATAAAAAAATAAAAATAACTAAGATTAATAAAAACCAATAAGCAAAATAAAAAAAATACAAATAAATAATAAAAAATAAAAATAAATACAAATAAATTAATAAAAAAGTAAAAAATAAAAAAAAAATAATTTAAAAAATTAAGTAAAAAATTTGTAAACATGAAAATAAACAGGAATAAATAAATAAATAAATATAAATAAACAAAAATAACTAAAAACAAATAAATAAAAAAATGAGAATAAATAAAAATAATTATGCATAAAAAATAATAAAATAAAAATAGATAAATAGAAATAAATAAAACTGATAAAAATAAGTTACTGAGAGTTAAAAAATAAAATATAGACAAATGAATAATCTATCATAAATGAATAAATGAAACTAAATAACTATTAAAATAAAAAACAAATAAATAAAAATAAATAAATAAATATAAATAAATAGATAAATAAATAAATAAATATTAATCGAAATTTAATAAAAAATAAATTAAATAATTAGTAAATTAATAAATAAAAAATAAATTAAAATAAATTAATAAAAATAAAAATGAAAATGAAAATAAAAATGAAAATGAAAATATAAATAAATAAATAAAAATAAAACTAAATAAATAAATATATATAAAGAAAAAGAAATAAAAGTTTAATAAATAAAATTTAATAAAACAAATAAAAATACATACAAAGTAAATAAAAAATTAAAAATAAATAAGTAAAAAATTAAATAAATAAAAGTAAGCAAAATAATAAGATTTAAAAAAATAAAATCATTTTTATTTATTTATTTAAATGAATGACAATAAATAAAAATAAAAGAAATAATAAATAAAAACTAAATAAATAAGAATATAAATAAAAAAAAAATTTAATAAAAATTAAAAAACTAAACAAAATATTTTACGAATATATAAAAAAATAGATTAACAGATAATAAAAAAATAAAAAAAAATAAATAAAACAAATAGAATTATATAAATAAATAAAAAATATAAATATATATATATATAAATGAAAAACAAATTAAAAATGAGCTAAAAATAAAAAAAATTATTTAATAAAAATTAAATAAATAAAGAAATAAAAAATTAAAAACTATTAAAAATGAAGAAAAATAATAAAACATTTATAAAAAATTATTTATTATTTAAGATATATATTATTTAAAAAATGTAAAATTTTAAGACAGCAATAATAATAATAATAATAATAATAATAATAATAATAATAATAATAATAATAATAATAATAATAATAATAATAATAATAATAATAATAATAATAATTATAATGTTAATAATAATAATAATAATAATAATAATAATAATAATAATAATAATAATAATAATAATAATAATAACAATAATAATAATAATAATAATAATAATAATAATAATAATAATAATAATAATAATAATAATAATAATAATAATAATAATAATAATTTAAATATCATTAAAAAAATAAACAAAATGTGTAAAAAATAAAAAAATCATTCAATTTGATATCGATATTTCTTGTAGTTTTGTCCTTTTTTATTTCTGATTTTAGTTTACCGTTTAAGGTTATATTCTTATAGCAAAGTTGTATTGAAATAAAATCTCCGTAAAAAGAAAGTTAGAATGAAAGGCTAAATGGTTATATAATTTTTATTATAAAAAATACTGTTAAAAACATTCAAAATTTCAGTCAAAAATCAGTTTAAAAAATTATTACAAAAACGCAAATAGATGAAATGTGTAAAAAGTTTCACAAATATTTCAATTTGAATACGATATTTTTGGGGACTTTTGCCCTCTTTTTGAATACAGATATATTATTATAACAGAATTATATAAAAAATTCCGGTAAAAAAAAAACAATCAATATTGAGGTAAACAATCAACTTCAAAAATCACCTAAAAAACATTCAAGGTTTAAGAAAAGAATCAATTTAAA
The DNA here is from genome assembly GCA_039081455.1 of Macrobrachium rosenbergii. NCBI lineage: Eukaryota > Metazoa > Arthropoda > Malacostraca > Decapoda > Palaemonidae > Macrobrachium > Macrobrachium rosenbergii. Next base: position 997,766 of record JANJGK010000253.1, on the reverse strand, counting down.
AATCACAAAAAAAAGGATAATAAATGAAATATGTAAAAAGTAAAAAAAAATAATTTTGATTACAATATTTTTCGCAGTTTTGCCATCTTTTTGGAGTTTACTTTTATATTCTTATAGCAAAGTTTTAAGAAAAAATCTCCATTAAAAAACAATCAAAATAAAATTAAAGGCTAAATCGTCATATACGTTTTGTATATGAAAATACTCTTAAAATCATTCAAGATTTCAGTCAGAAATCAATTTAAAAAATCATTAACAAAAGGAAAAAATTAAATATGTAAAAATTTTCAAAAATATTTCAATTTAAATACAGTATATTTTGGGAATTTTGCCCTCTTTTTGATGACTGATTTTAGTTTAACGTTTACGGATATACAAAACGTAATGACCATTTAGCCTTTAATTTTATATTATTTTTTTTTAACGAAGACCCTTTTTTTTATATAAAACTTTGTTATAAGAATATATCCGGAAACGGTAAACTAAAACCAGCCATCAAAAAGATGGCAAAACCACGAAAAATATGGTAATCAAATTCAATTTTTTTTTTTTTTTACTTTTTACATATATCATTTATTTTCCTTTTTTAATGGTTTTTAAATTGTGTTTTGCCTTCAATCTTGAAGTTTTTAACGGTATTTTTATATGCATAAAGTATATGATCTTTAATTTTCTTTTATTGCATAAATTAGGTATTGAATTTGTGAAAAATTATTTTTATCGTAGAATTAGATTTAATTCAACTAAATAAAATTCTGGTAAAATGATTATACCAAATATCAAGAAATAAAATTTAAGATATATCAAATTCCAAGAATGCAATAATAATAATAATAATAATAATAATAATAATAATAATAATAATAATAATAATAATAATAATAATAATAATAATAATAATAATAATAATAATAATAATAATAATAATAATAAATAAAAAATAAATAAATTTTACCTTGATTGTTTTCGAATGGAGATTTTTTCAAAAAATTTTGTTATGAGAATACATCCGTAAACAGTAGACTAAAATCAGTTAGCAAAAACATGGCAAAACTACGAAAAATATCGTAATCAAATAATTTCTTTTACTTTTAACATATTTCATTTTTTTCCCTTCTTTAATGATTTTTAAATCGATTTTTGTTTCACATCATGAATGTTTTTTAGGCGATTTTTTAAGCTGATTTTTAATTAAATATTGATTGTTTTTCACGGATTTTCTTTATAATTCTATCATAATATATCAGTAAACATTAAACTGATATTAGTCATCAAAAGAGGGCAAAACTCCCAAAAAATAAAGTATTGTATTCAAATTGAAATTTTTTTTTTTTTAATTTTACATATTTCATTTGCTTCCCTTTTCTGATTGATTTCTTAAACTTATTTTTGACAAAATCTTGAATGTTTTTAACAGTATTTTTATATACAAAATGTATATGGCCGCTTAGCCTTTGATTTTAAATTGATTGCTTTTTATCAGAGAATTTTTTCATAGAACTTTGTTTTAAGAATATATCTGTAAACGGTATACTAAAATCAGTCATTATAAAGAGGGAAAGACTACAATAAATATCGTTTTCATATTGAAATTTTTTCTACTTTTTACATATTTCATTTATTTTCCTTTTTTAATGATTTTTAAATCCATTTTTGTCTTAAATCTTGAATGTTTTTAATGATATTTTTATATGAAAAATTATATAAACTTTAACATTATTTTACTGCATAATTTAGGTACAGAATTCGTGAAGCATTATTTTCATCATATTAAATCATGAATATTTTTAGATTTAATTCTACTGAATAAAATTCTATTTAAAAAATTATACTAAATATCAAGAAATTAAATTTAAGATATATAAAATTTTAAGAATGTAATAATAATAATAATAATAATAATAATAATAATAATAATAATAATAATAATAATAATAATAATAATAATAATAATAATAATAATAATAATAATAATAATAATATGAAGGGAGTAGACCCTCTTTTAAACAGGTCTTATTAAAAAGGATGGCTGTATTATGCGAATTTATCTTATATAGTGTCTTTTCTATCCTCCTTATGATTCGCTTTTCAGGCTCAGCGATGTTAGTCAGTAACTGGCCGATATTCATGTTGGAAAAGGACAGTGCGGAATATTGGAAGTCTTTTATTACAATATTCAATCAGAAATCGTTCGTCTGGGTTCAGGTTCTATTGTAGGTACCGTCGACATGTTTCGACCAGCTCGTTGGTCATCCTCTGGACGTGGTTGCAGGAGGTCTGAAGAAACGATGTGCTCGGGTTGGTATTTATAGGGGAGGTCATGATCGGTGCTGAATTATGATTGGCTGCCCGGGGCATGTACCCTCGGGCGGAGCCTTCCCATCCAAGTTCTGTTTTTGTCTTGCGTGCGAGCGGCGTTGTAGTGCTGAGGATGAAGAGAAGAATTTCGATCCTCGGATGCCGAATTTTGATTTGCTCGTACGCTATGGGGATAGCAAGAAAAGACATAATCACGAACATCGAAGTGATTGACCAAATTACCGACCACCGCCGCCTACGCCTCTTGGAAGCATTGCACATTGGGAAGGAGAAACCAACACTCAACATTACGCAAGAAACCTTTCTCCTCCCCACGGCAGCCAGGAGACATGCACCGAGCGATCCCCATAGCGTACGAGCAAATCAAAATTCGGCATCCGAGGATCGAAATTCTTCTCTTCATCCTCAGCACTATAATTAATATAATATAATTAATCAATATAATTAAGATATTTTTCCTAGTTTTGCCGTCTTTTTCATGACTGGTTAGGTCACTTTTTACCGATATATTCTTATAACAAAGTTTTATGAAAAAGTCTCTGTAAAAACAATCAAGATAAAATTAAAGGCTAAATGGTCATGTGCTTTTTTCATATAAAAATACTGGTGAAAGTATTCAAGAATTCAGTCAAAAATCAAATTAAAACATCATTAAGAAAAGGGAAATAAATGAAATGTGTAAAAAGTTTCAATAATTTTTGGGAGTTTTGCCCTTTTTTTGATGAATGATTTTAGTTTATGTCAGGTTCGGTCGTTTCTTTGCTGGAATGATCTTGTTAAGGTAGTTTCCTTGTTTTTCCTTCCTTCCAGTGTTTTCGTCAGATTAGCGAGGTTTCGTCTGTCACGGTGTGAGTGACAGCGGCAGTCAGGTTTTGGGTGGCAGACAGATCGGTTCTTGGCGACACTCAGTCAAGAAGGCAGCAGCAGCGTGTTCTGATAGAGCAGCGGGAAGTCACTTTGGTGGGTAACAGGTGTGGTGGACCTGTTTACTTCGGCGGGAGGATGAGGTCCTCTACGTGTGTGATTTGACTTCTGCAGTGGCAGTGAAAGCTTATTGCCACGGTAAAAGACTGTCTCGACGAGTCGGCGAGTTCATCTGTGCTGAGGATGCGTTCCTGTTTTAACAGCTAATTGCTGTGTTCGATGATTCGACCGATTACGTCTGATTATGTTTATCCTGGTTGGCGGTAAAAGACTGCCTCGACAATTCTTCGGAATTCGTCTGTTTTTTGTTTTGTGCTGCTTTGGTGATATGTCCCCGTTATTGTTATGCTGCCAATCTTTGTTTATTGATTTAATTGACATTATTGTGATTGCTTACTTCGTTGTTATTTATACTGGTGTAGAGCAATTGTATGGCTCTGGAAATTTGCTGTTTGCATTTATGTATTGAGTTTGATGTTTACTGATGTTTGATGGCTGCTGTTAAGCATTTATTTTCTTTTTTAAATGTTTATTCTGTCTGTTTAATGTAAATTATTTAATGATCCTTTGTTTGAGCTTTAATGTGGCTATTTATGTTGATGATCATTTAGTGTCTTTGGCCACCTAAAACCTGTACTTACTTGTAAATATGTTCATTTATAAGTAACAAATTAGATTTAAGGTACTTTTTGGCATTGGTTTTGCACCCTCCTCTGGCTTGTCCCCGGTCCCTCCAGCCATTCCAGTCCCATATCTTTAATTTTGAGTAATGGAACCTGTAGAACCAAAAGTGGTTCATAACATTTAACGTTTACTGATATATTATTATAACAGAATTATATTTTTAAAAATCCGTAAAAAACAATGAATATTTAGGTTAAAAATCATCTTCAAAAATCTCCTAAAAAACATACAACTTTAAGACAAATATCAATTTAAAAATCCTTAAAAAAAAGAAAAATAAATGAAACGTTAAAAAACAAAAAAATAATAATTTGATTACGATATTTTTCGTAGTTTTTCCCTCTTTTTGATGAACATATCTGTTTACGGATATATTCTTATTACAAAGTTTTATGAAAAAAAATTTACGTTCAAAAACAATCATGGTAAAGTTAAAGGCTAAATGGTCAGAAACGTTTTCTATACAAAAATATGTTTATAAACATTCAAGATTTCAGACAAAAATCAATTCAAAAAGTCATTAAGGAGTGGAAAATAAATGAAATATGTAGAAATTACCAAAATTATTTTAATTTTCATACAATATTTTTTGGAGGTTTTGCTCCCTTTTGATGACTGATTTTAGTTTAACGTTTACTGATATATTATTATAACAGAATTATGTAAAAAAAATCTGTTAAAGAAACATTCAATATTTAACTAAAACATCAACATAAAAAATCACCTAAAAAAGGCAAAACAATGTAACATTAAAAGCTTTAGGTTTGTTTTAATTTGAAAAATTTAGAAATAATACAATCTTTAGTATTAATCTTTTGTATTATTTTAACATTTTTGGGGGCTTTATTTTTTTTTATTTCCATCCTATTTCATTTCATATGTTTTGTTTTGATTTTATTTCGTTTTTTATTTAAATATTGTTATTTTTTTTAATTAACTTGTATCATAATTTTTTTCATTGGTAAGTAAATGATATTTGTCATTTGAATTGAAAAATAAAAATTACTAATACAAATGTAAAACAACAATGGTAAATAATAATAAGAATATGTGTCAGTTTTGTTCACAATATTCTTATGAATTTGGCGCTCTTTATGATGAATGAATTTAGTTTAACTTTTACAGATATATTCTTATAACCGAGTTTTATTTTTAAAAAATGATAAAAAACTATTAATATTTAAATGAGAAATCAATTTCAAAAATCACCTAAAAATAGGAAAATGAATATAACATACAAAAAAATTTTATTTCTTGATATTTGTTGTAATTTATTTTAAAAGAATTTTACGTTGAACTAAAATCAGTCATGAAAAAGAGTGCAAAATTCACAAAAATATTGTTTTATTAGAATTTTATTTTTTTAGCTGTTTATATGTTATATTCATTTTCCTATTTTAAGGTGATTTTTGAAATTAATTTTTCATTTAAAACTCAATAGTTTTTTTATCATTTTTAAAATAAAACTCGGTTATAAGAATATATATGCAAAATTTTAACTAAAATCATTCATCATAAAGAGCACCAAATTCATAAAAATATTGTGATTAAAATTGACATATTTTTCTAAAACTTTTCAGGTTACATTCTTTTTCGTTTTATTTAGGTCATTTTTGAAGTTGATTTTACTTAAATATTAATTGTTTTTAACGGAGTTTTTTTTATAATCTGTTATAATACTATATCAGTGAACGTTAAACTAAAACCAGTAATCAAAAGGAGGGCAAAACTCCCAAAAAATATTGCATTGAAATTGAAATATTTTTGAAACGTTTTACATACTTCATTCATTTTCCATTTCTTAATGGTTTTGTAAATTGATTTTTCACTGAAATCTGACTGTTTTGAACAGTATTTTCATATACAAAACGTATATGGCCATTTAGCCTTGAATTTTACCTTGATTGCTTTTTAACGGCGATTTTTTAATAAAACTTTGTTATAAGAATAAATCCGTAAACGGTAAACTAAATTCAGTCACAAAAAAGGGGGAAAAACAACAAAATATAGCGTAATCACATTGTTTTTTTTTTTTACTTTTTATATATTTTATTTATTTTCCTTCTTTAATGATTTTTAAAGTGATTTTTGTCTTAAATGTTGAATGGTTTTGAGGTGATTTTTGAAGTTAATTTTTTGCTAAAATTTTGATTGTTTTTTTTTTTTTGCGGATTTATTTATATAATTATGCGACTGTTAAACTAAAATCAGTCATTAAGAAGAGGGCAAAATTCCCCAAAAATTTGGTTTTAAAATTGAAATATTTTTTAAGCTTTTACATAATTCATTCATTTTCGTTTTCTTAATGATTTTTCGAATTGATTTTTTATTTAAGTCTTTAATGTTTTTACCAGTATTTCTCTATGCAAAACATATATGACCATTTAGCCTTTCATTTTATATTGAGTGTTTTTTACCGGAATTTTTTCTTATCATAAAACTTTGTTATAAGAATATATCCGTAATCAGTAAACTAAAATCACTCATCAAAAACAGGGCAAAACTACGAAAAATATCGCAACCAAATTGAAAATTTTTTTACTTTTACATATGACCTTTATTTTCCTTGCTTAAAATTATTTGTAATTTATTATTATTATTATTATTATTATTATTATTATTATTATTATTATTATTATTATTATTATTATTATTATTATTATTATTATTATTATTATTATTATTATTATTATTATTATTATTATTATTATTATTATTACTCCATTCTTAGAATTTGATATGTATATTAAATTTTATTTCTTGACATTTGGTATAATTTATTTTAACAGAATTTTATTTAGTAGAATTAAATCTAAAAATATACAGGGTTTATTATGATAAAATATTATGTTTCACGAATTCAGTAGCTATATCCGTAATCGGTAAACTAAAATTATTCATAAAAAACAGGGCAAAACTACGAAAAATATCGCAACCAAATTGAACAATTGTTTTTTACTTTTACATATGACCTTTATTTTCCATGCTTAAAATTATTTTTAATTAATTAATTAATTAATTAATTTATTTATTATTATTATTATTATTATTATTATTATTATTATTATTATTATTATTATTATTATTATTATTATTATTATTATTATTATTATTATTATTATTATTATTATTATTATTACTGCATTCTTAGAATTTGATATGTACATTAAATTTTATTTCTTGACATTTGGTATAATTTATTTTAACAATTTTATCTAGTAGAATTAAATCTAAAAATATACAGGGTTTATTATGATAAAAAATAATGTTTCACGAATTCAGTAGCTAAATTATGCAATAAAAAATTTAAATACCATATAACCTTTGCACATAAAAATAATTTACTTTTTTTATTTTTTATTTTTTATTTATTTACTTTTATCTATTTATTTATTTATTTAGATTTATTTACACGGTTTTATTTTATTTTATTTACTTTTGATTACATATTTTATTTATTTATTTATTTATTTTTACGTATTTTTATATAATTATTTGTGTTTATTTTTTTATTAATTTATATTTTGTTTATCTTATTTATTTTTATTTATTTCATATAATATTTTATTTATTTATTTATTTTTACTTATATATATTTTCATTCATTTTATTGTTCTTGTTTTATTTATTCATAACTATTCAATTTTATTTTCTTATTTATTTATTGATCTTTATTTATTGTTTATTAATTTTTGTTTATTTATCATATATTATCTTATTTATTTATTTATATACTTTTGTTTGTATTTATTTATTTTTAATGCTTTTTATTTTTTTATTTTTTATTATTTCATTATTTTTATTTATCTATTTTAATTTATGTTTATTAATTTTATTTAGTATATTTAATTTTATGTAATTATATATTCATTTATTATTAATTATTTATATATATTTATGTATTATTATGTATTCATTTTTATTTATTTATTTTATTTAATTATCTATCTATTATTTCCTCATTTTTGTTTAATTATTTATTTATTTTTTTTTATTCTTATTTATTTATTTGTATTTATAAATTTTTTCAGTTTCTATTTATTTATTTTCATTAATTGTGTATACTTATCTTAATCTAATTCTATTTATTTATTTTTATTTATTTTTCGCGTATTTTTTTTTACTTATTTATTTTTGTTCATTTTTATGTATTTATTATATTTATATTTATTTTATATTTTTATTTTTATTATTATTATTTAGTTATTGTTATTTCTTTTTATTTAAACATTTCCATTTATTTTCATTTATTGTTATTTATTTTTGATGATTTCTTTTTATTTATATTCATTCATTATCACTTATTTGTTTTTAATTATTAATTTTTTTATTTAATTTATTAATATATTTATTTTTTATATTTTCTTTATTTTTATTTTATTATTATTATTTTTTCATTCATTTATATTTTTATTTATCAATTTTTATTGATTTACTTTTATTTATTAATAATTTTTATTTATTTTGATTAACTTTCATTTACTTATTTTTATCTAATATTTTTTTAATGTCATTTATTTTTATTTAATTACTTAAATTTATACAGTATATTTTTATAGCTATATTTATTCATTTATTTTCATTCTTTTTTTTTATTTGTTTTTTCATTTATTTTTCTTTTCTAAATTTTTATTTTTTTTATTTATCTAATTCTACTCCTTATTTTTATTTAATTTAATATTATCATTTTTATATATGTTTAATTATAGATTTACATTAATATTATTTATCTTTATTTAATTTTATATAGTTTTATTTATTTAGTTGTGTTTATTTATTTATTCTTATTAATCTTTATGTACTTTTATCTATTTTTTTTATTTTTAATTTTTAACTATTTATATCCTTGTTTATTTAATTATTTTATATTCATTTTCCTATTTATTTTTATGTATTTTTTATTTATTAATTAATTTATTATTTATTTTTTATTAACTAATTTATTATTTTTTCCTCATTCTTTATTAGTTTTTTTTTTATTTTTTATTTTATATTTTTTTTTACTTTTTAATAATTAATTATTATTAATTCCTCGTCTTTAATTTGTTTTTCATTTATGTATATATGTATTAATTTTTATTTATTTATTTACTTACTTTTTTTTATTTATTTTTATTTATTTTCTACTTACTGTTCATCTATATTTTATATTCATTTATTAATTTTCTGTTCAGTTTTTTAGTTTTAGTTTTTCTTATTTTATTTGTTTTTATTTATATTTTTAAAATTTATTTTTTATTATGTCTTTTGTTTTTATTGATATTTTATTTATTTATTTTCTTTAATTAATTTTTTATTTACTCTTATTTATTTTACTTTGTTTTATTCTTCTATATTTATTTATATTTATTTATTTATTTATTTTTATTTATATATCTATTTATATTTTTATTTATTTATTTATTTTTATTTATATATCTATTTTTATTTGTTCATTTTTATTTATTCATTTATTTTTATTTCTATATTTATTTTTAATTATTTATTTTCATTTATTTTTTTTATTTACTTATTTTTATTGAATTTTATTTATTTTATTTATTTGTTTTTTATATATTTATTTATTTTAATTTATTTATTTTTATTTCTTTATTCCTATTCATTTATTTTTACATATTTATATTATTTATATTTATTTATATTTCTATCTATTTTTATTTATTTATATTTAGTTATTTATTTTTATTTATTTATTTATTTTTATTTAGTTATTTATTTTTATTTATTTATTAATTTTTATTTATTTATTTCTTTTATTTTTTTTCATTCATTTTTATTTCTTTATTTTATTTGTTTGTGTTTATTCGTTTATTTTTATTTATTTTCATTTATTTATTTTCATTTATTTTTATGCATTTATTTTTATTTATTTTTTAATAATTTATTTTGATTTATTTGTATATTTATTTTGATTTATTTATATATTATTATTTATTTTTTATTTTTATTTATTTTTATTTATTTATTTATTTATTTTTAATTATTTATTTATTTTGATTTATTCATTTGCTTTATTTATTTTCATTTATTTTTATTTATCTATTTATTTATTGTTCATTAATTATTTTTTATTTATTTATATTTTTTTATTTATTTATTTATTTATTTATTTTTAATTATTTATTTATTTATTTATAATTATTTGTAATGATTTATTTAATTATTTTTATTTATTTATTTATTTTTATTTATTTATTTTTATTTATTTTGTTTATTTACTTATTTGTATTCATTTGTTTATTTTCATTCATTCATTTCTATTTATTTATTTTTTTTTATTTATTTACTTATTTCTATTTATTTATTTATTTTTATTTATTTGTAGTTTTTATTAATTTT